>CM022300.1:556711916-556995928 GCA_011799875.1 Thinopyrum elongatum | reverse complement strand
CAGGGCGATGGCCCGAGACCCCTGGGTGCATAGGTTAGTCCGGCGTGCTTACCTCTCTGCTGAGCCTAGGTAGAGCGTCTGCTTCGTGTTTGATCTCCGAGGACGGGCATTACCCCAACATGTCCGGCCAGAGTTGATCGGCGTGTTGGGTACAGTAGTGCACCCCGCAAGGGATGAATCTTCTATCGATAGCCGGTCCTACGGTAAAGGACGCTCAGTTTGTGTATCCTGATCACTACTTAAACTGGATACTTGTTACTTACTTGAAGCTTCGGGATTACTTTCTCGCTGGGAGTCAGGAAGGATCTTTGAGCTGTACTTCAACATGTTTGTGTTAATAAAATGCTATTCTACTCTCTTCTACTGCCTTGCAAGATGATGGCTTTGAGAAGATGTTTGAAGATGCTAGTCTTCGATAGGACTAGGCCTTTCTCTCTATTCTGGCATTTCTGCAGCCCAGTCCACATATACAGCCTTTTCTCCATTGATATGTTGCATATGTTAGTATAGATCCTTGCTTGCTGAGTACTTCGGATGAGTACTCACGGTTGCTTTATTTTCTCTTTTCCCCCATATACCCCACCTTGATGATACACCAGACGATGGAGTCCAGGAGCCAGACGCCACCACCGGAGCCTACTACCAGGCGGGTCCAGAGGGCACGTACTACTGGATCGAGCCATCTGACCAGGAGTAGGATCGGAGGCTCCCAGGCAGGAGGCCAACGCCTTTCGATCTAGTGTCGCTGTTTGTGCTAGCCTTCTTAAGGCAGAACTTGTCTAACTATGTCTGTACCCAGATATTATTTGTATGACTGACTCATGTATTCGGATCTTCGGATCCCTGGTCTGTAATATTGTGGACCTCCGTTTATTTGTGTTTAGAGTTGTGTTGTGATATCTTCCCGTGAGTCCCTGGGTTTGATCGTACACGTTTGCGTGTATGATTAGTGTACGATTGAACCGGGGGCGTCACATGTATGCTATAAAGAATAATGACAATCATGAAACTTTTCATCATGATTTTAATTTTCAATTGGATTATGCCTCACATGATAGTTATTTTGTTGAGTTTTCTCCCACTACTATCCATGAGAATACATTTGCTTATGTGGAGAGTAGTAAAATTTCTATGCTTGTGGATCATGAAAAGAATGCTTTATGTGATAGTTGTATTGTTGAATTCATTCATGATGCTACTGAAAATTATTATGAGAGAGGAACGTATGCTTCTACATATTGCAATAATATCAAGTTTCCTCTCTATGTGTTGAAAATCTTGAAGTTATGCTTGTTTTGCCTTCCTATGCTAGTTGATTTTTGCTCCCATAAATTGTTTGCTCACAAAATCCCTATGCATAGGAAGTGGGTTAGACTTAAATGTGCTAGTCATATTCTTCATGATGCTCCCAATATGTTTCAATTCTTATCTTTTATGTGAGCATCATTGAAATCATCATGCCTAGCTAAAAAGGCATTAAAGAAAAGCGCTTGCTGGGAGACAACCCAATATTTACCCCTACTATTTTTGTGTGTTCACATGATTAAGGTACTGTAGTAATCATGTTTTATAGCTTTTGTTTCAATAAAGTGCCAAGTAAAGCCTTTGGGATAGTGTGGTTGATAGTTGATTTGATTATGTGCAAAAAAAGAAACTTTTGCGTCCAGTAACAGAATTGTTAAAATTCACTGGAACGTGAAAAAACTCTTAATTTTTTACAGAGGATTTATATACAAATTTTATACTTTGTCCTAATGTTTCATTATTTTTGGAGATACATAGGTATCACTATAATTCAGATCTTTACAGACTGTTCTGGTTTTGACAGATTCTTTTTTCGATGCATAGTTTGCTTGTTTTCTAGTTTCTAAGGCTTATATTGCTCAAGAAAAATTGTAGAAATGATAGGGTACAGTAGGAATTATGTGGAAACAATTATGAATCTTGTCTTTGATAGTACCCAAGTGATTGATTTGTTTTACTATGCTAACCCATCTCACGAAGTTCCGTTAAGTTTTGTGTGATTGAAGTTTTCAAGTTATGGGTGAGATATCGATATGAGGAGAATAAGGAGTGACAAGACCCTAATCTTGGGGATGCCAAAGGCACCCCAAGGTAATATTCAAGGAATACCCAAGCAACTAAGCTTGGGGATACCCCAGTAGGCATCCCCTCTTTCATCTCCAACATTATCGGTAACCTCACTTGGAGCTATATTTTTATTCGTCACATGATATGAGTTTTGCTTGGAGAGTCATTTTATTTTATTAGTATTTTCTTGCTGTTATTTATAGTAATGTTTTGCATCTTTTATTTCAATAAAAGCGTCAAGTATAGCCTTTACCATGCTTATTTTGCGAGTCTATATGTTGCTGTTTGAAAACAGAAAGTTTGTTGTTATGTTTTGAATATTTGTGAATAGTAAGAACATGATAACATCTTGAAATTTTTTCACAATATTCTAAAACAAATTTAATAAAGTGTGGTAATTTTTAAGAATTTGTGGAGTTAGGGAAGTATGAGTATAATGGCACTCTTTACAGACTGTCCTGTGTAGACAGATTGCTGTTATGTTTGCATTGTTTGCATATGTTTACTTGTTTAATGATTCTATTTGAGGACAGGAGTATTAAATATGCAGAGGCATTTAGTATGCATGTTAAATCATAATTTTAGAGATTTGCTATAGTAGAGAATGATAAGGTTTTGCATTTGATTTATACTAACTTATCTCACGAGTTCTTGTTGAGTTTTGTGTGGATGAAGTTTTTAAGATTTAGGGAAACCGTGATATAAAAGGAATTATGGAGACACAAAAGCTCAAGCTTGGGGATGCCCAAGGCATCCCTAGTTAATATTTCAAGAAGTCTCAAGCATCTAAGCTTGGGGATGCCTCGGTAGGCATCCCACCTTTCTTCATCAAGAATTATCAGTTAGTATCGGTTGAGCCTAAGTTTTTGCTTCTTCACATGATGTGTGCTATTTTTAGAATGTTATTTTATTTTGTTTTGCTTGCTGTTTGAATAAAATACTTAATATCTGAAATTCTTAAATGAGTGATAATCTTCACATAGCTACTTAATTATTTGACTACTCATTGATCTTCACTTATATCTTTTTGGAGTAGTTTGTCAGTTGGTCTAGTGCTTCACTTATATCTTTTTAGAGCACGGCGGTGGTTTTATTTTGAATAAATTGATGAGCTCTCATGCTTCACTTATATTATTTTGAGAGTCTTTAAACAGCATAGTAATTTGCTTAGGTTATGAATTTAGTCCTAATATGATGGGCATCCAAGAGGGATATAATAAAAAATTTCATATAAAGAGCATTGAATAGATGAGAAGTTTGATTCCTTGCATTTGTTTTGAGATATGAAGATGGTGATATTAGAGTCATGCTAGTGAGTAATTAAGGATTGGTAGAAATACTTGTGTTAAAGTTTGTGATTCCCGTAGCATGCAAGTATGGTGAACCGTTATGTGATGAAGTCAGAGCATGATTTATTTTTTGATTGTCTTCCTTATGAGTGGCGGTCGGGGATGAGCGATGGTCTTTTCCTACCAATCTATCCCCCTAGGAGCATGCATGTAGTACTTTGTTTTGATGGCTAATAAATTTTTGCAATAAGTATGTGAGTTCTTTATGACTAATGTTGAGTCCATGTATTATACGCACTCTCACCCTTCCACCATTGCTAGCCTCTCTAGTACCGCACAACTTTCGCCGGTGCATTAAACCCACCATATACCCTTCCTCAAAACAGCCACCATACCTACCTATTATGGCATTTCCATAGCCATTCCGAGATATATTGCCATGCAACTTACACCGTTCCTTTTATTATGACACATACCATCATTGTCATATTGCTTTGCATGATCATGTAGTTGGCATAGTATTTGTGGCTTGGCCACTGTTCATATTTTTTATACATGTCACTCTTGATCATTGCACATCCCGGTACACCACCGGAGGCATTCATATAGAGTCATATTTTGTTCTAGTACCGAGTTGTAATTCTTGAGTTGTAAGTAAATAAAAGTGTGATGATCATCATTATTAGAGCATTGTCCCATGTGAGGAAAGGATGATGGAAGCTACGATTCCCTCACAAGTTGGGATGAGACTCCAGACTTAAAAAAAATAAAAAAAAGAGCCCAAAGAGCCCAAACAAAAAAAATGAGAGAAAAAGAGAGAAGGGACAATGTTACTATCCTTTTTCCACACTTGTGCTTCAAAGTAGCACCATGATCTTCATGATAGAGCGTCTCCTATTTTATCACTTTCATATACTAGTGGGAATTTTCATTATAGAACTTGGCTTGTATACTCCAATGATGGGCTTCCTCAAATTGCCCTAGGTCTTCGTGAGCAAGCAAGTTGGATGCACACCCACTTAGTTTCTTTTTGAGCTTTCATACACTTATAGCTCTAGTGAATCCATTGCATGGCAATCCCTACTCACTTGCATCGATATCAATTGATGGGAATCTCCATAGCCCATTAATTTGCTTAGTTGATGCGAGACTTTCTCATTTTTGTCTTCTCCTCACAACCTCCACCATACTCTATTCCACTTATAGTGCTATATCCATGGCTCACGCTCATGTATTGCGTGAAAGTTGAAAAAGCTTGAGAACAAAAGTATGAAACAATTGCTTGGCTTGTCATCAGGGTTATGCATGATGAAATATTTTGTATGATGAAGATAGAGCATAGCCAGACCATATGATTTTGTAGGGATAACTTTCTTTGGCCATTATATTTTGAGAAGACATGATTGCTTTATTAGTATGCTTGAAGTATCATTGTTTTTATGTCAATATTAAACTTTTGTTTTGAATCTTATGGATCTGAACATTCATGCCACTATAAAGAAGATTACATTGATAAATATATTAGGTAGCATTCACACTTCATAAATTCTTTCTTTTATCATTTACTTACTCGAGGACGAGCAGGAATTAAGCTTGGGGATGCTGATACGTCTCCAACGTATCTATAATTTATGAAGTATTCATCCCATGTTTGCAACAATTTTATATGGTTTTGGTATGATTTTATTAGAACTAACCCGAACTGACGTTGTTTTTAGCAGAACTATCGTGGTGTCGTTTTTTGTGCAGAAATAAAAGTTCTCGAAATGGGCTGAAAATTTACGGTGATTTTTTATGGACCAAAAGAGACCCCCGAAGCACCGGAGCTGGACCGGAAGAGTCCCGAGGAGTCCACAAGCCAGGGGGCGCCCTACCCCCCAGGGCGCGCCTTGAGGGCTTGTGGGCCCCTCGGGCACCTCCTTGACTTTTTTCCGACGCCAAAAATTCTTATAAATATAGAAACCCCCCGAAAATAACCCTAGGTCGGAAGTTCCGCCGCCGTTAGCCTCTGTAGCCATGAAAAACCAATCGGGAGCCCATTCCGGCACCCTGCCAGAGGGGGAAACAATCACTGGTGGCCACCTTCATCATCCCGGCGGTCTCCATGAGGATGAGGGAGTAGTTCACCCTCGGGGCTGAGGGTATGTATCAGTAGTTTGTGTTTGATCTCTCTCTCTCGTGTTCTTGATTTGGCACGATCTTGATGTACCGTGAGCTTTGTAACTATAGTTGGATCATATGGTGTTTCTCCCCCTCTACTTTCTTGTGATGAATTGAGTCTTGCTCTTTGAGATTTCGTTATGTTGGATTGAGTATTGGATTTGAGAACACTTGATGTATGTCTTGCAATGGGATATCTGTGGTGACAATGGGATGTTCTATTGATTCACTTGATGTATGTTTTGGCACTCAACTCATGGATTCCCGAGGTGACATTGGGGTAATCTATGCATAGGAGTTGATGCACGTTTTTGTCCTACATTCTCCGATAGAGACTTTGGAGTGATTCTTTGTTGCACGTTGAGGGATTGCCATATGATTTAATTATGTTATCATTGTTGAGAGAACTTGCACTAGTTAAAGTATGAACCCTAGGCCTTGTTTTTCAAGCATTGCAATACCGTTTTTGCTCACTTTTGTTACTAGTTACCTTGCTATTTTTTTATATTCAGATTACAAAAACCTATATCTACTATCCATATTACACTTGTACCACCATCTCTTCGCCGAACTAGTGCACCTATACAATTTACCATTGTATTGGGTGTGTTGGGGACACAAGAGACTCTTTGTTATTTGGTTGCAGGGTTGTTTGAGAGAGACCATCTTCATCCTACGCTTCCCACGGATTGATAAACCTTAGGTCATCCACTTGAGGGAAAATTGCTACTGTCCTACAAAACTCTGCGCTTGGAGGCCCAACACGAGTCTACAAGAAGAAGGTTGCGTAATAGACATCAAAGGCTAGCAAATCGATTGGGAAGCGACCAACCAAAAAATGAAAATGGTCATAAACACATATTAAACATAATTAACACTGAATAATGCACCACAAGTAGGATATAACTTTGTTGCATAACTATTGAATTTATGTGTAACACCAATATTCTTACTTAAGCATAATTACTCACCAACATGACTCACATATTACTATCTCCATATCACAAAACTGCCGCGAGGAATCAAGTTTATCATATCCAATGATCTATATGAAAGCTTTTATTATATCCCCCTTGGATATCCATCACTTTGGGACCAAATTCATATTTTGTGCAAATTACCTTTGCTATTATCAACTCTCAAAAAGATATAAGTGAAGCATGAGAGTGCAATTATTTCTTCAAAAAAATCAACTCACAAAATAATATAAGTGAAGCATGAGAGTGAATTTCTTTTAAAATTTAAACATATCAACTCACAAAATAATATAAGTGAAGAATGAGAGTGCATTTCTTTAAAATATAACCACCGCGGTGCTCAAAAAGATTTAGGTGAAGCATTAGAGCAACTGCCTAGCTCAAAAGATTTAAGTGAAGCACATAGAGTATTCTAACAAATCATGATAAGCGTGTGGCTCTCTCAAACAAGCGTGTTCAGCAAGGATGATTGTGACAAACTAAAAATCAAAACAAGAAAAGACTCATATAATACAAGACGTTCCAAGCAAAACTCATGATATGCGACAAATAAAAATATAGCTCCAAGTAAAATTACCGATGGTCGTTAGAAGAAAGAGGGGATGCCTTCCGGGGCATCCCCAAGCTTAGTTGCTTGGTTCTCCTTGAATATTACCTTGGGGTGCCATGGGCATCCCCAAGCTTAGTCTATTTTCACACCTAATTCCTTCATCCATCATGATATCACCACAAACTTTAAAACTTCAATCACACAAAACTTAACGAAACCTTTGTGAGATCCGTTAGCATAATAATGCAAATCACCACTTTAAGTACTGTTACAACCCATTCATATTTTATTATTGCATTATACCTATTGTATTCTAACTTTAACATGGCTTATACGCCCCGATACAATTCATAGATTCATCAAAATAAGCACACAACGAAACAAAAACAGAATCTGTCAAAAACAGAACATTGACCATACTTATTTAACTCCAAAAATTCTGAAAAATTAAGACAAAGTGGGAAATTTGTATATAAATTATGTGTAAAAAATTCAGAGCAAAGGCACATTTATGTGAATTTACAAAATTGAAGAACTGGGCGTAAAAGTTTCTGTTTTTTTCACAAAATCGAGTCAACTATCATCCAAACCATCCTAAAGGCTTTACTTGGCAGAAACACTAACTAAAACATAAAAAGAACAATCATAGTAGTAGTATAATTGTGTGTTTATTTAAAAACATAAAAGAAACAAAAAATTAAACGATAACTATTGGGTTGCCTCCCAACTGGCGCTATTGTTTTATGCCCCAATCTTGGCACAATGCATAGTTTCAAGTGTTGTAGTAAAAATGAGGGAGATCATCCATGCTCGTCTCATAATCCCTCCTTTCAGCAGCAAGTTTCCTTTGTGGCAAGCAAATATAAACAAAAGGGCTAAATTTAATAGTGTGCGGATCCATAAGATCAAGTTTGGGAGGAGGAGGTTCTTCCCTTGGCCCTTTATATGTGATGCCTATCTCTTCATTATAAATGTTCCTTTGATTATGCTCCCTAAGAATTTTGTTAAGAAAATGTCCTAGTCCATTATTTTGTATAGCAAAGTTATCATTTTGTTCGGAAATTTTATCAATCAAAACGGATGGGGGAACCTTTTTCCTAATATTTTCATTGTAAGCAGCATAATCTAGAGATTGTAGTCTCCTTATCTATTATTGATTAAAAAGGATCTCTTCTATAGGGGGGCAACCACAATTATATTATAATGAGCAAATATTTCACGTGCTTCTTTCATAATATGCCCAAATTCATACGCTAGAAATATAGTGGTAACACGCTTAACGGAAGGATAATGGATATTAGAGAATTCTAGAAGGATCCTTTGTATGGAAGGATGCATATGGACAAATTGTCTTTCAAGTTCAACTATCACTGGTACAACGAGGTGCTATACAAACAGTTTTTAACCCCTTTCCATGACGGCATTCTGAACCGTCGCCAAGTGAGTGACTGTGATAGGGGGGTCCTTCCCACACGACCCAGAAACCGTCGGGGATAGGCCCTCCTGGTACACACGCTTGGCAAAATGAGATCGTGTGCGACGGGCGAGCGATCAAATACGGATATACGTACAGTTGTGCTAAAAAAATACAATTATACAGGCCAAATCATTTCCGGTCGTAAGTACATCCCACACAGTCAGTCCCGGCTAAATGTTTCCATTCGTATGTACATTCCACACAGTCAATCCAAGGAATACGTTTCCGTTAGTATGTACATCCCACACAGTTAATCCAAGAAGTACATTTCCGTTCGTATATACATCCCACACAGTCACTCCAAGGAAAACGTTTCTGTTCGCAGGTACATCACACACAATTTTCCCCATTAAATCGTTTGTGATAGCGTTGCCATTGCACACGATATTAATAATTTTATCGTTTGCGTTATTGAATGCATCTCACACGGTGCATAGAAGAAACCGTGTGGCAAAGGCTATCCATCACACACACTTTTTATGTGGTAAACGTTTGCGCAAGGTGGCCTAATGCAAACAGTTTTCAAGAGGATGTCGTGTGTGATTGTTCATTGATCCAACATGGTTTATTCCTAGAAACTATGTGTGTTGCCTGAGGTCATCACCCATGGTGTTTTCTCAATAACCGTTTGCAATAGAAAAATCCAATTAGCAGGCTAATTGGCCATTAGCAGGCTAATTGCCCTATTATTAATAATCCATTTATCAATCTAATTGACATTTCATATTAAGCACACAATATATTTCATTTTCATATTAAGGAAGCATGATTTCATAATTGAAATACATCAGAGTAAAACATCATATAGCTTCAGCACTCAGCTACCCCATTACACAACTGCACCAGCACCAAGTTTCACATGTAACATCTATAACCTTTCGAAATTAGCATCATAGACGGTACATAGACAGATGGATCTCATCTGGAAAACTGCTGAAGCAGAAGGCGAATATTGAGCCTTCATTGATGTTGAAGGTCTTTGCAACTTTAGGCCAGTGCCTGTCCATCCTTCGTCCTCTTCAGGAACACTTCAATATTGAACCGTGGGTGTTGTATGAATACCTTCCTCGCCTCCTGACCATACAGGTGGTTTCAGAGGTAATCATCAGTGAACTGCTTTAGAAAGGCCTGAAAACAAGGATATGCATAAATATCTTCTCTAGATTTGAAATGGCGCAAAGGAATTAAAAAGACAAGGTATAGCAGTTAGTATCATCCTGTAGTGAACTGATGTCTTCTTCATTGTGCAGACAAAGATCTATTTGTTTTTTGTCACTAATTTCTTTATCGTAACAATCTTTCTGAGTTTCTTGACTTGACTGATATTCACGGACAACTCATTTCCACATATGCAAAAAGGGTCAAACGGTGGGTCAAAACCTCTGATAGTAGGACCTAAATGTGCAAGACCAAATTGTTAAAAACCTAATATTTAAAAACAAGTGGAAAGCTGTGTTATGAACTGCAACAGGCCTAATATTTAAAAACAAGCAAACATAGTCATTCAAACTTGTATTGTGTAGGTCTAAGTACACTAGTTATTGGCCCTATTTGGATCCATGGGTTAGAGTTAGTTTGAGCTAGTTTGGGCTCAAATAGCCCTAAAGTATCCAAACATGAGGGCTAGTTTGAGCTAGTTGCGTCTAACCCACCCAAAACAACTATCCCACCCAAGAGGTGTTGATTGGGGCTAGTTCTCCTAGTGCATTTATTGTCAATCTAACACTGTCATCCAAACACCTCTTTGGCTAGAGTTAGTTCAGGGTTAGTCATTGTTGAGTATCATTGTTATTTAGGAAACGTAGGATAGCGTAGGATTTATTCTACCTTGACTTGTACTCCAAGATGACCATGTACTCCTATATATATGCCCACGAGGCTCAAGCAATACAATCAACTATTCCACCAATCTCTCTCTCTCCCTTTTAACTGTCATGAGCTAGAAACTAACTCTAACCTCTAGCTAAGTTAGAGAGTATCCAAACAGTGCCATTGTTAAATCAAATGGAAAGGCGTGGTAAACACTCCCTCCAGTCCTTTTTACTCTGCATATAAGAATTGTCTGAAGTCAAACTTCATAAAGTTTGATCTTATTTATATGAAAAAATATCAACATCTACCATGCTAAAGTTATACAATATGAAAATTTAAGTCATGACACATGTACTGATATTGATTTCATATTGTGAATGTTGGTATTTTTTTCTATAAAGTTGGTCAAACTTTACGAGGCTTGACTTTAGACAAATCTTATATGCAAACTAAAAAGATTCGGAGGGAGTTCAACATGCTTAACAGCAACCAAATATAGTCATTCATAGAGCTATTGTCAAAATTGGTATTGATGAAATTGAACTACACAGTTCATACTAGCACATATAGAACATCACACTATTAATAGCTGAAATAAACAAGGCATACTACGAACAACCAAAGATGGCAATTGAAATTGGACATATGCTAACTACAAACAACCGAACAACCATAAACCGTAGAAATAAACAAGGCGTAATGCAAACAACCAAATATAGCAATAAATACTGGATAGGTTCTCACTACAAAAGGGGTTCGAGAAAACAAATCATGGGTTTCCTCACTTGTCACAGATTGGCTCCTCCTCGTGGTCGCCGTCAATGAGGTCTCACTTGCCAGCTGAGGATCCCAAGCCAGTGTCGCAGAACGTGTCCTTCAGAAATGACAAAAGGAGCTCCATGGCCATGAAGGATGGCAAATTGTTCATAACGAGCCGCAGGAGATCAACGGCAGGGCCATCGATGAGATCGATGGCTATCGAACCCGAAGGGTTGGGGGTGGGTAACTTAGCCTGTGACATAACCCGCGTCAAGCCATCGGTGTCGACGAGCTCGATGTTGTAGCCGGCGTCCGCGACATGCCAGAATACTCTAGCCCGCTGATTGAAAGGCTCAATCCAGGTCCAGTCATCGTCATCAGCTTCCTCGGCGGCCACCTTGCCGACGTCGGGCGAAGAGGCCGCGGTAAAGCTCTTTTGGGCCATTCGCTCCTCGAGCTCCCCGGGAAGCGTAGCCGGGCTTAGGCTGCGACACTCTAGAGTGGGGGAGGGGGGTGGGGATGGGGATCTCTGGGAAAGGGGGCATTTCGCAGGCGTCATCTAGGAAACTCAGGGCGGTGAGGGTATGTATATCGGTGGGTAAACTGCACGGGTAGACCGGCAGAGGTTGACGATGGAGGTGGCGGCGGTGACCTAGCTAGGTTTGGTGCGAGGGAGGGGTGGTGTGTATGTGTGTGAGCGGGGGATTTGGGGTGAGCAAAGGATTTGGGGTGTGTGTGTGGAGGGGGTCCAAGGTGGTGTTTGAGGAAATGCCACATGTACTAAAAAAATTACTAGGCGGGAGTAAAATGGCGGGGCTACCGAAAATTTGGATCAAGGGATTGAAGCAGAGCGGGGCGGGAGTAACGAACATCACACATGGTTAAAACATAATAATCATGTGCTATCAAACAGAAAAACACTCCAGCCGAGACGATATTTTTGAGATTGCGAGGGATGCAGGCGGGAGTAAAATGCCAGGGCTACTGAAAATTTGGATCTACTGATTGAAGCGGAGCGGGAGTAACAGACATCACACACGGTCCAGACATACTAATCCTATGCTATCAAAACGAAAAACCATCTACGCGGGTAGATATTTTCGAGATTGCGAGGGGGTAGATATTTTCGAGAGGGGGAGGGAAGCCTCGTGGAGCCCAATCTACTATGATCATGTGTGTGACAGGGGCAGGGGTGCGACACATGGGTAGTCCTAGGGAACCGTGTCTGTTTTGTACCCGATCGTAGACGGTTGCTGCGTCCGACTCATCTGCTGTTTATAAATTTGGCCAAAAAACGCGGGAAAGGGTCAGAACATGAACACACTTGCATGTGGACCAAATATATGTATGGAAAGGGTGGTTTGATGTTCAAATATCCAATGCACAACTTTGATGTGGCACCTGTCGCACAAAGCGCACGTTATTATTGCTACCCCCCCCCCCCCCCACACACACACACAATTCATGTTGCCAGGAGGGGAATCCTAGCTATGAACGCATGCCCCCAAATAGCTAGGTCTGACATCTCACCCTACCATAACACAAAACCGAAAGGAGTACATCATGGTGAACCCCGCCTCCCCCCTTTGCTTCCAATCAAATGTGGACCGTGTGTGGGCCCATAGATGTGTTCTTCTGGTGTTAGATGGGTGAGACCACATACGAACCACACCTGCGGGTGGCCCGATGTGTGTGTGTGTGTGTGTGTGTGTGTGACAACGATGTGGTATGGTATTTAAATAACCAAATCACAAATTTGATGTGGCACATGTGCATCGCAAATTAACTGGACATCCCCGACCCCACGGAGGTTCATCTAGTATGAAGTAGTACTGTGCCCCACCACAGACTTTGTGTCGGTGGGAGGGGCATCTCACCAAGGCGTATTGTAAGACTGACTAAGAAGAATCACCACCTTGGTCGTATAAGCTCTCTTATTTGTTGGGTCAAAGTCATGCATTGACGTTCCACACGCGGCCCCACAAAATAGGCTAGCTTGTCACCGATAACCACGCGAGGGAGTGCCTGAAGACAACCATTACGTGCATGTGTCCCAAACATACATATGAAGTGTCATGTGGTGTTTGAATATACCCAATGCACAACTTTGATGTGGCAGCGTGCTTTTGGAACCGGAAAGTACCCACACAGAGCGAGGGTTCACGACGCGCAGTATACTATATATATATAGGGATTCATATGTATGCGAGCCCTTGAACTTAGGTCTCGAATCTCACCATGATCGACATACGACTATACGGTAACGCGAACCAAGAGAAGAAGAATCCACCCTGGTAACCTCTCTCGCGTTGTTGGTCGAAGTGATGGACGTCCACGCGGGCCCACGAATATATAGGCCGTCGATGATAACCAAGCAAGGGAGAGTGTCCAAAGACAACCACTGCATGTATGTGCCCCAAACATATGTATGGACATGCATGATGCATGCATATATGTTTGAATACGAAAAGCACAACATTTTGATGTGGCGCATGCATGCGTCGAAAATCGCACAGTCCCCACACAGATCTGGTTCATGACGCGTCGCGTGCTCCCCCCACTTCAACCCAGTGGGAGGGATTCGTGCGTACCCATGCGCGCGAAGTATAGTTGCATGTACCGAACCATATAAGACGAAACAAAATTTAATCCCCTCCTAATTATAAGTCAAATTAACCTCTATCGTTGTCGGTCGAAGTGATTGACCAAGCGGGCACACAGAGACGATGGACGAAGCATCTCGCCGATAACCCCGTGAGTGAGTGCTAGAGGACAACCGCCATCGCTTGCTTGTGGGCCAAACACATGTATGGAGATGTGTGGTTGTGATGTTTGAATACCTAATATATATGCCGAACTTTGATGTGGCACTTGCCTCGAAAACCTTGAAGTCCCCCACATGAACCGAGGTTCATGACACGTAGTATATATATATATATATGTTGCCCCCCTCCCCTCTTCGACGCGTAATATATACTCCTACGTACCATAACACAACCCAAAAATAATCCTCCTTGTTCGTCGAATTACCTTTCTCGTTGTGTCATATATTAGATGGACGATGACCTCGCGGGCCCATGGAGGGAAGAGTCGCAGGCGAATGAGGGACAACCATCGTCTGCATGTGGCCCAATGTGTTGGTGATGTTTTTAATACCCAATATGCACAACTTCTTTGCGGCACCTGCCTCGGAAACCGAAAAGTCCCCACACGGAGCGAGATCGATTCATGACGTGTGTGTAGTATGTGCTGCCCCGGCCCCCTCCTCCCCTCTTCGACGCGTACTATATACTCCCACTGCAACACAACCCAAAAAGAAACCTCCTTGCTGGGTCAAAGTGATGGAGGACAACCTCGCGGGCCCATGGATGGAAGCATCACACGTGAGTGAGTGTCCTATATGACGCGTAGTATTGCCCCCGGCCAACCTGTTCAACGCGTACTATACATGTACTCCTACCGTACGTATAACAAAAACCAAAAAATGACCATCCTTGTTGGTCAAATTAACCTCTCTCATCGCATGTCATAGTGCTGGACGGCGACCTCGCGGGCCCACACGAGTGAGTGTCCTAGGACCACCGCGTGCATGTGGCCCAAAGATGCATGTCAAACTTTTTCTGCAGCGAACATGCGACCAAAGGAGTTTAGTGTTGAAAATTGAAAAAAATAGATAACATTTATCTGTTTTTTATACATTGATTGATTTCCCAAGGATTTAAATATGCAAAAATCAAATTTGATCTACATGAGACCCGTGATAGTGCACGAAAATGGATTGCAAAATCATATGTGTACGTGTCCCTGGGTGCATGTTTAGTCCCCATGCAAGAAATTTATAACATCGAGAATCTTGATTTTAAAATACAATAAATCCAAAACTAAGTTGAAATTCATGAAACTTATCGTGGTGTCATATGGACAACAATAGACTGTGATATTTAAAAAAAAATTTGAGACAAGTTTTGATATAATCTTCTTACATATAGGAAATTAAAAATAATTATCAACCAATATTGCAAACGAACTCTTTATTTGAACCGTGTGCGTTAGACCAACAATGTAAGTGCCGTGCTTTGGTTAAGCAATAAAGTGGCAGAATTAATCATCAAAAAGAAAAAATCAATATAATACGTGCCGCGCACGCGTCCCGTGTGCCGTACGAGCATGCGTGAGTTGACGAGACGCATGCTAGCAGGCAGACCGGGAGGCCCAGGCATGCGCGTGTTCGCTACGCACTCACCGTGGGGCGTGCTAGTAGCTGTGTGAAATGATGGTAGGCATGCCAGCAGTCCACTGCGCAGGCTCACCGGGAGGCGAGCCAGCCCTTTGACCGCCGCCCACCTCGCTCCCACTGCTCCATATTAATGGCGCGCCCGATCCGCTGGTCATAATAGGCGGTGGCACACCCCGTCCACAGTTGTCACTGCCGCATGGAGTGTATTAGGATTTTGCCGAAGCGCACCATCGGTGGGAGTGGCGACGCCGGGGCTGGTGAAGCACCCGCGCAATGCATGAAGCTGGGCACAGAGGTTGCTGTCGCCGTCGACGAGGTCTCACGCGGGCAGCAGCGTGACCTTGACTTCGTCGCCATCATCGTGCCTCCCCAGCCGGAGCCGGAGGTCCACAGCTACTCCGGCAACGACTCTGACTCCAACGGAAAACCGGTTAGCCTCGCCCCCTTTGTTGGGAACAGAAACCCTTGGTTATGTTCACCCAGTCCATGAAATCAGAGTAAGATTCGTTAGATCCGAGTAGTGTATTGATTGTTTGAATGGTATCTATGGTTAGTGATTAATTGTTTGTTCTGTACAAATGATTTTTTGCTAATAATCCGACTATGGTTAGCGTGCGTGCTAATAATTCGTAGCTAGATCTTGAGAATTGATTTTGAATGTCCTACATATATGTTTGTGCCCTTTTTTTCTTCCAGATCTTGAGAATTGATTTTGAATGTTCTACATGTATGTTTCTGCCTTTTTTCTTCCGGATTGCTATGTTCACAGATGAGGCTCCGGCCAGCGGCGCCACCGGCTGTAGATCCTGCACCCGGCAGCGCAGGCAGAAGCGACCACGCCCCCTGGATCTGAGGAACCCATAGAATATCGGGCGGACAGCATCAGCAATCTCCCGGACGCCATCCTTGGGGAGATCATCTTCCTTCTCCCCACCAAGGATGGCTGCCGCACACAGGTCCTCGCATCTCGGTGGCGCACTCTATGGCGCGCCGCACCTCTTTATCTCGACTGTCGCCGGCTATCTGTCGTTCATGATTTTGAACTCCACGGAGCCATCATCTCCTCCCACCAGGGCTCTATTCAATGCCTATGCATCCTGGCATGCTGCCTGCTACACATACCCTTCATGGTGAACGCCTGGCTGACATCCCGTCAATTCGAAAAACTCCAACATCTTGAGTCCTACCATTACTATGCAAATAGATGTCCACCAAGCGTTGTAGCTGTGCCCTCACCACTAGTGTCCATCTCATGGTTTTCCTCCTCTCTCCACACCACCACCCTGGCCCGGTGTCATCTACCAGACAATTTGGTACAAATGCTTCGACTCCCACTACTAAAAAAACTCGCGCTTGTGGTGGTCGATCTGTCGGAGGCCTCACTGCACAGCATCATCCACTCCCGCTGCCCTGCCTTGGAGCACTTGCTGCTTGTTTTTGGAAAAGAAATCTGTATCCGTTGTCTCCAAATAAAGTCGCCTCACCTTGTAAGCATTGGAATTTGCTTTAAAGGAGAGGAGCTCATCATCAAAGATGCCCCTTCACTCCAAAGGCTGCTCCCTGATTATCGTTATGCATCTTCACAAATAACTGTGGTCTCTGCGCCTAAACTGGAGACCTTGGGTGTAATTCTTGATCCGTTTGAAGGTTACAAGATGGTGGTTGGCTCCACACTTATTCAGGTACAGTATATTATCATCAACACTTTTGTAATCATAAGCTGCATTTTTCATTTGTGTGCGTAAGTTTTATATCATCAACACTTTTGTAATCATAAGCTGCATTTTTCGTTTGTGCGCATAATCTTTATATAATCTTAGAGTACACTTTTGGTACTAATATTATGTTCTATGCTCAATGAAGAGTTTGTCCATGGGTACCCTATCAATGGTGCTGGATTCTGTCAAGACCTTACATATCAGTACGTGGTGTTTTGATCTGAACATGATTATCGGCTTGCTGCGATGCTTTCCATGTCTAGAGAATTTGTATATAGAGGTGATGATATCAAGCACATTGATATACTTTACTAAACTAACCGTTCAGCTGTACTATTTTTTTTAGACATTAACTATTTTCAGTCTTCATGTCCATTTAGGCTAAAGGACATGGACAAAAAGGTATAACCAATTGGTGGCAGAAGAAGCACCGGGATTTTCTCAGTTATTATGACATTCGTTTGAGGACAATAACGCTGGAAGGATATGCATCCAACCATGCAAACACTAGCTTTGTCACATTCTTCCTGTTGAATGCGAGAGTACTATTGTCCATGAGGATTAAGTTTTTTAACAAAAACTTTCTAACGAATGGACACGTTGAACAGCATAAAAAGAAGTTTCAGTTGGACAAAAGGGCTTCTGAACGTGCTCGGCTTCTATTTACAACAACTTGTCTTCATGTACCAGTAGATTTTCTGGTCCAGGATCTTGATTTTATGGATCAGACCGATTCATTTGATTGTGACTGTTGAAAACTTTGGTTGAGTTAGTTGTTATTGTCCTGTTCAATCTGGATTTTGTGTACACCTGATGAACAATTAATCATCGTGCTTTTGTACCTTCTGTAAGCTGGGGTTAGATATTGCTGCCCTTTTCAACTACGCTTTGACCCATATTTTCTTTCATACAAACCGGAGCTTCTATCAAGAAGCCTCATGGTTCCGAGAGGGAACTTGGTCACATGATCTGTGTGCGAAACGACATACGTTGTATCTTCCCGCCTTGATTTATTTTATAGTGGCAACATGCAACTGTGCTAAACATATGAAATTATTCAGGGTTCATTTCGCCTTTTTATACATTGATTTTCCTAGGCATATTTAACAAATAGCCACCACGTTATTATCGCAAACGGTCGTATTAGTTCAACCGTGGGCGTTCAACTAACCATTTACTACCGCGGGCAGTTGTTTGATTAGACGGGACGACTGTGAGCAGTCCGCCATGCACGCCGCGGGCGCTGCAATTTATTGCTCGTTTTGTACTTTTGTTTCGTCCGCCTCGGGAAGGTACGTAGAACAGTCCTCCGTTCTCATCTACCACCGCCGAGGATCGCCGCCTGCTGCGAGATGGAGGACGAGCCGGCCAACAAGCGGGGACGGGTCGAGCCAGAACCGCAAGAGCCTCCGGCGAACGTGGACTTCATCAGCAACCTCCCCGATGAGATGTTGGTAACCATCATATCCCACCTCCCGATCAAATATGGCGTGCGGACCACTGTCCTCTCGCGGCGGTGGCGCCCCCTCTGGCACACCACCCCCATGGACATCATCGTCGACCACAAGTTCTGCAGCGGGGAGCAGCAACGCCTGGACGCATTGTCCCACGTCCTCGCCATGCACCTTGGGCCGGTCAGACGCCTTGCTATCGGCAGGCTCAATCCCCACAACAAGACCAAACCCAGGTTGCACTACTGGTTCCTATCCCCAACCCTGGATCAGCTCAAGGAGCTCAGCCATCATGCTAGACGTCCTTGCTTGCTGCTGCCGTCCGTGCTCCGCCTCGCGCCCACGCTGCGCCGCACTACATTCAGGCGGTGCATTTTCCCCCGGATCGATGCCGCGCGCTCTTCATCTCCCTAAACTTAAGCACCTCGAGCTCATTGCCGTCCGCATCTCGAAGGAGGATTTGGAGCGCCTGCTCGTCGGTTGTACATCACTCGAGTACCTTCGTCTTCATGTGATGGATGGGTTCAGTAGCCTCCACATCACCTCGACGAATGTTCGTGCGATTTATGTGCATTGCTGGCGCAGCCCAAGGCTGTCAGCTGAGGTGTTTCATGATATTGTCATTGAGAATGCACCTTTCCTCGGGAGATTGTATGTACTTGATAAATTAGGCCCAGCAAGAATCAGGGTCATTCATGCACCGAAATTGACAGTGTTGGGCTATTCGTGTGTTGAATTCAACGAACTTGTTACTGGATCATTATCCGTTCAGTTACAACAGTCTTCTTCTTCTCCTTCTTATATATTATTGGACAGCACATTTTATCTAATTGTTGTTGATCTATATGTTCGCCTGTCATCCAGAAAATGATTCCCACAAGCTTGACTCGGCCTCTGCGCATAGTGAAGATCTTGGCACTACAATCTGTCGGCCCCGATCTGGATGTAGTTGTTAGATTCCTTAGATGCTTTCCTTGCACGGAGAAGCTATACAATGTGATGCTCCTTTCCTGTTAATTGTTAACCACAACGGAGGTCAATTTTTTGTTACTTTTACCCATGATTACAATGACAAATGTAGAATGATTTCTAAAGGAATTTTCAAGGATTTCAATACATATATTTTTTGAGATGCTAGTGTTGAACGCATTTTATTCCTTCGCCCGACATGCTTTCGTGATAAAAATTTATCATGAAAGATTGAAGGTGGCATTTCACTCTTTTTGTGTATTTTAGAAATCCTGCAAATCAAAGAGGCCCGAAGTGTTCAAATCTGCAGCTATGCACTAATATGTTGTCTTCGCTTGCATATACTAGCAGGCCCGAAAGTAGAAAATGTTAGGGAATATAACAATCCCATTGAATGCCTTGATCTTCATCTCACAGAAATTACTTTTAACGAGTATCGAGGCACCATACCAGAAATTAAATTCGCCAGGTTCTTTGTTGAGAAAGCAAGGTTGCTCAAGGTAATGAGGTTTGCCCTATATTTACTGCGCAGAAGTGAATGGATTGCTAAAGAGCGCAGGCATCTACAACTGAATGGAAAAGGCTCTGCACAAGCTGAATTTCAGTTTGTAACTTCATATGACAGATTATTCGGAAGTCACTGTATCGAGCCGCTATATGACTTCTCGGTGACTGATCCTTTCGTAGAAATAATGCATGAAAAACATTCCGAAGAAGATGAATTTTATGTGTCTGAATAGTTTGAACCTTGTAATCTTTGAATTTGGGCATTGTAATGCTGGAATTTGAACCTTGCAAAATTTATGGTATTTGTTATGTAACGTAATTGGATGTTTAATTTGGTCTTGCAATCATGTCCTGTTACAAGTATATATATGTTGTTCTTCTGTACATAGAGCATAGATGTTCTGCAAACAGAGAATATCACATTGCACACGGACCACACTAGGTAACCCGTCGGTGATGAATTCATCAATCGCAAACGGTTATATACCAGCAAGCGTTTGCCCACAACACACACGGCTTATTCCATCACAAACAGCTCGGATGGATCGACTGTATGCCACGTATCGCACACGCAACTCTAATCTGATTCGTGCTTGATGTCTCCGCCATCGCTCGCACAGCTCATCTTATTTGCCACGTATCACTGTACCGGCCTCTGCTCGCGTCCCTCGGCGCGCTCTACTCGCCGTTAGGCATCGCAGCGCGCAGTGCTCGCCGTTAGGCACCGCAGCATGCTCTGCTCGTGTCCGTCGGCGCGCTCTACTGTCCGTCGACGAGCTCTGCTCGCGTACCTCCACGCGCTCGGCTTGTGGACAGCTTTTCCTTGCATGTTCAACTGCTATATGCATATATATGGTTGCTTGCCGTTGAGGCGCCGTGGAGCGCTCTGCTCGCGTCCATGCGCGCGCGCTCTGCCAACGGTTGGGGCCTGCGCACGATCACGTTGGGGCCGATATGCATGCGGTTGCGCCGCGCGCGTCGCCACGATGCAGTTACGTGCGGCACGATGGAGTTACGCGCTGCAAATTAGAACTGCCATCCGGGCGTGCGGATATTCCAGTCCGTTCGGCTTCCCCATTAATTCCCGCGGCCATTATAACTTAGTCTCTTCAACCTTTTGATCTTGCCCCACAACACAACAAGCACACCCACGACGACACATAAAGAGAGGATATCTAGCGGCGCTCCAATGGAGTTCGGCGAGCATAAAGTCGAGACTCACACGAGGGAGACGGATCTCATGGTGGAGTACACCGTCGACCCGACCGTGGTGGAGAACTACATCAACACCGTGGAGCAGTTGCTTGCTGGAGACAAGTACAAGGTGGTCGACATCGACCTCTAGTACACCGCCGGTCTTCCCGGCAAAGATCAGAAGGTTGCTGTCGCCCAGTTGTGCGTGCACCATCATGTCCTCATCTACCACTACTGCAGGGCCAGAGAGCCTTGCGACCGTTTCGCTAGGTTTGTCAACAGCACCGACTACAAGTTCGCTATGGTGGAAACCACCGACAATGTAAAAGTGCTCAGGGTTACGAGCTTGGCCTGCAAGAACCTTGTCAAAATCCGTGAGCACTACAGGGTCTGGGGCAGCACGAAGAAGGACTCCCTGGTTCAACTCGCCTCGGCCATCATCGACCCCTACTACGAAAAGGTGAAGCAGGATGCCAAGAGAACAAGTCGCGTATCCTGGCACGGGGCCTGAATGCGGCAACTGGATGAACCTCACCTCAGGTTCGTGGGCAAGAGCATGTACACATGCTACGAGATGCACAGGCGGATCATTGACATGAGGAAGTGCCTCGTTATCGAAATCGATGAGGCCGGATCGAGCCACAAGCAGAGCAGTAGCGGCAAGCGTCACAAGAAGTAGATGATGATCAGATTATCGTTTATCCTAGTTAATTATGCATGTAATATATAGTTGACTTTGGTGTGTGGAAATGTCGTGTGTAGTAGCCACCTATGTAATTATGCACGTAATAGTTTACTTTGGTGTGTGCAAATGTCATGTGTGTAGTAGCCACCTATCTAATTGGATGTTTAATTTGGTTATGCAACCATGTCCTTATAAGTGTGTATATATATATATGTTGTTGTTCTGTATGCAATCCCAACACACAACACACACGTCTTATTAGCAGCAATCGTCTGTGTTATTATAGGTCTTCGCACACATTTCTGATTACAGACCTGTTTGCCGCGTATCACACACATCTTGATAAATTGAACCATTTCTGTTCTCTTGGCTCAACGCAAACAGTTCATCCGAGTGAACTATTTGCCCTCTATCGCACACAACTTGATCTGGCTAACCATTTCTTTTGTTCCGCCTAATCACAAACAGTTCATCCGAGTGAACCGTATGCCGTATATCGCACACACCTTCATCTGGCTGCCCATTTCTGTTCTTCTGCCTCATTGCAAACAGTTCATTGAACTGAACCATATGCCCTGCATCGCACACGCAACTAAATTCTGAACCGTGTTTGATGAATCCGCCATCGCAAATGTTTTGCATCTTTTTTGACGGTTTTTTACATCACCGTTTGTGATTATTGCATCGCACACAGTTTCATCGAAGGGTCTCTGATTGTAGTGTCGCGTTAGCAGCATCCTGCAGTAGTGTATAAGCAAAGATATTGCATCCGCAAGACTAGAAGTTTTATTAAGAATTGACCCTCCTAGCATAGGTAACATACCGGCACAAGTAAAGAAATCCTGAGTAACACCTTTTCCAATAATATTACAGCTACCTGCACAGAGTTTTTTAGTATGCATGATAGTAGTTTATTTCTCATGAGGATCATCATTAGCAAGATTATCAAATTTTTGTTTAGCAACTTCATGGACATTTTATTTATTTTGCATGAGTTTAAAAGAATGGACGGATCATCCAAAGAGTTCACACTAGTGGCGGAAACATCACTACCCTTTTCAGATTTAGACATGATAACGAGAGCAAGCAAGATAACACACAAAAAGCGAACAAGTAAAAGGCAAACAAAAAATATTTTTGTATTTTTGTAAAAACTATTTAGAAGTGGGCGAGATGAAAAGGAGAGTCAATTGGCAAATAATGTAAATGCAAGGAGATCAAAGTTTATGCGTAGGTACTTGATAGTTGTTGATGATGTCTCCCCGACAACGGCGCCAGAAATTCTTCCTGCTACTTGTGAGCTGCGTTGGGATTTCCCCGAAGAGGAGAGGATGATGTAGTATAGTAGAGATAAGTATTTCCCTCAGTTATGAAACCAAGGTTATCAATCCAGTAGGAGATCCAAGTAACGACTCGTTAACAACACCTGCACACAAACAACAAATACTTGCAAACCAACGCACAAAGGGGTTGTCAATCCGTCAACGGTTATGAACAAGATTAAATTGTATAGTTTTTGATAGATAAACCAGAGAAAAATACAAAAGAAAATAAATAAAAGAAAATTACAGAAAGTTATTTTTAGTTTTAATATATGATAAAAGATAGACCGGGGGCCATTGTTTTCACTAGAGGCTTCTCTAATGAAAATAGCATAAGGTGGGTAAACAAATTACTGTGGGCAATTGATAGAAAAGAAAATAATTATGATGATATCCAAGGCAATGATCATACATAGGCATAACGTTCGAGACAAGTATACCAAAATGATTCTGCATCTAATACTATTACTCCACACATCGACCGCTATCCAGCATGCATCTAGTGTATCAAGTTCATGGAAAAACGGAGTGACGCCTTAAGCAAGATGACATGATGTAGACAAGATAAACTCATGTATGAATAAACCCAATATTTTTACCCTTAATAGCAATGGTACATATGTGTCATGTCCCCTTCTGTCACTGGGATTGAGCGCCGTAAGATCGAACCCATTATAAAGCACATGTTCCCATGGCAACATAAATCAATCTAGTTGGCCAAACCAAACCAATAAATCGGAGAAGAAATACGAAGCTATAGTAATTATGCATAAAAGAGTTCAGAGAAAACTCAAATAATATTGATCAATAGATCTGATCATAAACTCACAATTCATCAGATCCCAACAAACACACCGCAAAAAGTCATTACATCAAATAGATCTCCAAGAACACCGCGGAGAACATTGTATTAAAGATCAAATAGAGAGAAGAAGCCATCTAGATACTAACTATCGACCCATAGGTCCTTGGTAAACTACTCACACATCATTGGAGAGGCAGCAAGGATGATGTAGAGCCCCTCCGTGATCGAATCCCCCTCCGGCAGAGTGCTGGAAAAGGCCTCCAAATGGGATCTCGTGGTTCTGTAACTTGAGGCGGCAGAAAAAGTATTTCGTGGACTCCCCTATTGGTTTCACGATTTTAGAGAATTTATAGAGGCGGAGTTAGGTCAAATAGAGCCTCATGGGCCCCACGAACAACCAAGGCGCGCCCTACCCCCCTGGGCGCGCCCTAGTGCCTCGTGGGCCAGTGCTCCATCTTCTCGCCCCTCCCGAAGCTTCCAGGGTCTCTTATGTCTAGAAAAAAATCACCAAAAAGTTTCGTGGCATTTGGACTTCGTTTGGTACTGATATTCTACAAAACCAAAAACTAGCAAAAAAAACAGCAACTCGCACTAGGCACTAAGTTAATAGGTTAGTCCCAAAAAATGATATATAATTGCTTGAAAGTGTATATAAAACATCCAATATTGATAATATAATAGCATGTAATAATAAAAAATTATAGATATGTTGGAGACGTATCAGCTACTCCCTTCGTTCACAAATATAAGATGTTTTTTGTGTGAATGGGATGTATATAGACACGTTTCAGTGTTTGTTCACTTATTTTGGTACGTATGTAGTCCATATTAAAATATTCAAAACATTTTTTATTTGTGAATGAAGGGAGTATTTATATGAAGGAACATCCACATCCTCTAATCCTAATCATATTCCCTATCCTAGAAAAGGCTATAAAATAAGGTTTATTTGCATCAGTTTGAGAAAATAATGAGTTTATGCTTGTTCTTTTTTTATAGAGGATACCAGTCGACCAAATTTTAGAAGATGAATGGTTCAAAAGGACTATAAAGCACCACACCTGAGAACAATTAAGATGTTAATGCTACATTCCATAGTTCAAAGGTAATACAATCTGAATGTCCTTTCCTTTTCGACAAAAGGTGGATTTTATTGACTCAAAATGGAGCATCAAGTGAATACAAACATAATTTGCACACATCTAGTCTTTGCATAACTAGGATGCATACAACCAGCAACAACGCACACACACAAAAAACACCCCGGTATATAGCAAAGTCGTACATGACCAAATCTCTCTGCCTAAGTGCTACTTGCGAGATGCGTTGGGATTTTTCCTCGAAGAGGAGAGTATGATGCAGTACAATAGAGATAAGTATTTCCCTCAGTTATGAAACCTAGGTTATCAATCCAGTAGGAGAACCAAGAAACACTATGTAAACAACACCTGCACACAAACAACAAATACTCGCAACCCAACGCGTAGAGGGGTTGTCAATCCCTCAACGGTTACGGGCAAGATTAAATTGTATAGGTTTTGATAGATAGATCCGACAAAAATACAAAATAAAATAAATAAAAGAAAATTGCAGCAAGGTATTTTTAGGATTTCATATGTGATAAAAGTAAACCCGGGGGCCATAGTTTTCACTAGAGGCTTCTCTTGAGAAAATAGCATACGGCGGGTAAACAAATTACTGTTGGCAATTGATAGAAAAGCAAATAATTATTAAGATATCCAAGACAATGATCATACATAGGCATCACATCCGAGATTAGTAGGTCGAAATGATTCTACATCTACTACTATTACTACACACATCGACCGCTATCCAGCATGCATCTAGTGTATTCAGTTCATGGAAAAACAGAGTAATACTTTAAGCGAGATGACATGATGTAGACAAGATAAACTCAGGTATGAATAAACCGCATCCTTTTACGCTTAATAGTAACGATACATACGTGTCATGTCCCCTTCTGTCACTGGGATTGAGCACCACAAGATCGAACCCATTACAAAGCACCTCTTCCCGTGGCAAGATAAATCAATCTAGTTGGCCAAACCAAACCAATAAATCGGAGAAGAAATACGAGGCTATATTAATCATGCATAAAATAGTTCAGAGAAAACTCAAATAATATTCATGGATATATCTGATCCTAAACTCACAATTCATCGGATCCCAACAAACACACCGCAAAAGAGAATTACATCGGATAGAACTCCAAGAACATCAACGAGAACATTGTATTGAAGAACATCGAGAGAGAAAAAGCCATCTAGCTACTAACTATGGACCCGTAGGTCTGTGGTAAACTAATCACGCATCATCGGAGGGGCAGCAAGGATGATGAAGAGCCCCTCCATGATCGTTTCCCCCTCCGGCAGAGTGCCAGCAAGTGTCCCCAGATGGGATCTCTCGAGAACATAGGCTTGCGGTGGCGGAAAAAGTATTTCATGGACTCCCTGGTAGGTTTTCTAATTTTTGATAATTTATAGAGGCGGAGTTAGGTAAAATGGTGCATGTGCGCCCCACTACCTACCAGGGCGCGCCCTGGTGTTTAGTGGGCCTCTCCTTCGTCTTCTCGTTCCTTCCCGAAGCTTCCAGGGTCTCTTATTGCCAGAAAAAAATCTCCAAAAAGTTTTGTGGTATTTGGACTTTGTTTGGTACTGATATTCTACAAAATAAAAAACAAGCAAAAACAACAACTGGCACTAGGCACTAAGTTAGTAGTTTAGTCCCATAAAATGATATAAAGTTGCTTGAAATTGTATACAAAACATCCAAGATTGATACTATAATCGCATGGAACAATAAAAAATTATAGATACGTTGGAGACGTATCAAGCATCCCCAAGCTTAATTCCTGCTTGTCCTCGAGTAGGTAAATGATCAAAACAGAATTTTTGATGTGGAATGCAACCTATCATATTCATCATACAATCTTTTCTTTTAGCATGGACATTTGGACTTGAATGATTCAAAGCAATAGTCTATAATTTGACATGAAGACATCAATAGTCAAGCATATCAACAAGCAACTATGTCTTTCAAAATATCAATGCTAAAGAAAGCTATCCCTAGCCCATTATGCTCAATCATTGATCCATTCATGAAACACACTCAAATATTAGCTACATCCAATGCACAAGTATGACAATAGTGTTCCCTACACTACAAAAAAATACACTTCTGTGATGATACGTGTTTGTCATAGTAGGTCACGTTTTTTGTCATGCATGTACTTCCATGACGATTTTATGACAGAATCAAGATAGTCATACCTGTGCTATCGTAGAATTGTTCCATGACAATACCAAAATTATCATCACGGAAGTGTCCACTTCCATGACGATAAATGGCGTGTCATGGAAGTGTTTTCGTCAAGGGTGACCGACATGTGGCATCCACCGTAACGGGTCACCGTTAAGCTATCGGATCCGGTTTTGGATCCAATAACCCATTAACAGCAACGACCAATGGCGATTTTCCATGTATAAAATTCTCATTAGCCGAAGGAACCACGTGTCAACTCCGCGTTTGGACCGATGTCATCCAGCCAATGGACAGAAGGCGCCTATGGTACGTCAACACGTGGCAAGGCCCAACAGCGGCCCATTTAGGTTAAAAAGGCTGGCTCAGTCAAAATTAGTGGGCTGGCCCATTAACGGCCTGCTTGCAGACGGCCCATTCACACTTAAGGCCCGTACGGCTAGTGTTAAATTGGCCCGTCAATGGCCCGTTCTTAACTTTCCATCATCGTGGCCCATGGTCACTTCTGGCCCGTTAACAGTTCGCTAAGTATTTGGGCCGAATTACGACCCGGTGTGTTTCTAGCCTGTTAAAGGTCCTACTTCATTTGGGCCCATTTATTGGCCATTGAAACTTACGGCACATAAACGACCGTGAAGGATTTGGGTCATATTCGGCCATGTCTGACATTCGGCCTGTTAGAGGCCCACTGTAGATTTGGGCCACTTCCAGCCTGTTGTGATTTTCGGCCTGTTAACGTCGGACGAAATCCATGGGCCATATGTGGCCCAACATCACATCGGGCCTATTAATGGCCCATATAAAACTGATACTAATCAAGCCCGACCGAACTTCAGACCTGTTAAAGGCCCATGTAGTAGGTCGGCGCATTTACGGCCCGTCTGATTTTCGGCCTGTGAATGATCCGCATTGTAAATGGGCCACCACGAGCTGAGATACATTTCGGCCTGCTAATGGCCAGTGGGTTATTTGGCGCAATCAGGGCCCAATCTCACTTTCGGCCAATTAAAGGCCCATGTTATTTATGGGCTCGAGATATTTACACATGTTAACGGCCTATTGTTATTGAGGGCCCAAATTATGTTTAGGCCTGTTAAAGGCCCACTGTGGGCACAAGCCTACCAAAAAATATGAAAGCTTATGCTGATTTAGGCCCAGATATTTTTAGTGGGCTACATGCAAATTACGGCCCATAATCGTTTTTAGCCCAATTGGAATGGGCCCGATGAATGTTGGCACGTTGGGCTCCTACGAAGCTTTCGGCCGAATACATTACTAAGATAAACCTACAGTATACAAAAATAGCGTCATAATTTCTATAGCCTTTGGCAGCACGATAAATGTTATATCAAAACAAAATAAATTCCAGCCAAACAACAAAAGGCCTGTTGGCATAAAGTTTAGAGTCCTTGCAGATAAAAGCACCATCAGATGTATAGAAGCACAGATCATTTGACCTGAGTGCTAATGTTTCGGGCTGTAAAATCTGATGAAGCAGCATGATCTTCCCCTTTTTCCGCCATTGCTCTTGAACAACGAAACAAATGTGTGATAGTCTGGTTTCAAAACCATTCAGATCTTGACGACATTTGTCAACCACTATTCTTGTTTCCGAAACGACCTCCATTAGGGATTGTACTTGTGTCTGGAGCACAGATATATCACTCTGTCTAGCCAAAAGATTTTGTTCAGTAGGCGATTTGGACGAGGTTACCTTGACAACCAACCCAGAATTACGCAGGAAGGTGCTTTTTGCACTGTTAGTGGAGAGATATTGACGCACTACAGCAAGAGGTGACATTGTGCCTGTGGTAGCCTCGTCACCTTCAGGTGGTTGTGGCTGTTCAATCATTTGTTCCATAGCTTGCTGAAAGTTTGAACTTGTCCATTAGTGTACCAGATAAGTTACTAATGAGACAAAAACAAACAAAGTAGGTTTCACGTTTATACATAACTTATTTAGGTGAACTACTTTAATACATTGGCATGTATTATAGTGCCAACTACATAATAAAATCTCTTTCGGAACATATGTCCATGTAGCATGCCTATTGTATTGTCTATTTCCTCACATTCGTTGACATCTAAGGATAAAGAGACATGGTTTAAAGTAGGATGAACATAGTATGACATCATTCATATCATGGGCAAACAGATATAAAACAAACAGGCTATTGTATCATTGTGTGGGCACGTGAACATCACAACTAGATTACAGATCAAGACCAAAAGAATATCCTTCATCTCTTTGAAACCATGTAAGGTGAAATGATACGTTAAGACAACTGTGTATAAAAGTGAATAGAGTAACTGACATTGGCTACAAACCAAGCAGTTAAATGAACACGTCACAGTAACAAGCAGTTCAAAGGCAGGAGGAGCAATGACTTACAACAGCGGCTTGAACTGGTGTGCTCATGCCCTTCATCTTGCTGGTGTGGCAATCCTTGAAGATTTGCACTGCATTCGGTTCAGGTTCTTTTTGGTCCGCACGGGCTTTCCTCTGTATTTGGAACAAGTCAATATAGATACGATAATATGGCACAGAAATAAGAAGAAACTAGCAGCTATTTACAAGAGCCTCGTAGTGTGCAATATAGCTACGAGATCCTGTTGTCTGTTGGAATTTCACTTTAGAACGGTTGGTCTTGTTCTTCAAACAGTTAGCCTAGAAGAACATACACTTGTAAGGCACATACGTAAATACAAGTTCAATATGTGATCTGATCAAATACATATACCCTACATGATACTTTGGATCAGACCAGTGTTTAACAAGGGCTGTCCAGTCTTCATCTGTAATATATTCCACTAGAGATGTTTGGGCGATTTCATTGTTAGCCTTGACTTCAAAGTGAGTTTTTCTAAGGTGATACCGATACTGTCGCAGAGCAGACTTAAAAACATGAGTGCATGCTAGTTTAGTTGCATCATCTTTTGGATCCAACTTGAACCTCATCTGTTGAAAAAAGAATGTGAGTCTTATTAGGAGGAAGCTAGAAAGTATGGGACAGAGCAAGACAATATTACAAATTGCGATGAATAACATTACTTACGGATAAATGGTCAAGGAAGGTGTTAAATTGGGTATCGTCTTTCTCATTCCTATACTGGATCCATGTTGGGAGGATACGTGCATGACACCTAACGGCAACGGCTGCCTCTGATACTAACTTGGCTGATTCTGTAGCATCACGTGGCATTTTTAAACCTGCCTCAAAATGGATCTCTATTCTTCCTCCTTTAGATTTTGTTAATCTATCAAGCATTATCCCTGATGTCTGTTTTCGCTTGCGCCGTGGTGCTAGTTCAACAATGAATTTGGAAAGTGTTAGAGCACATCAAACTGTGAGAGTACATATAAAGGAGCATGCAACTGCAACTTGACTCGGTCAGGTACCGTCTTGGTGTTGATGCTCATGAGGTTCATCTGATCTTGCCAAGTCCTGTTGTGTCAGCAGTGCTTCGGAAGTAGTGTTAGGTGTGAAGGCAGCTTGGGAACTGGCCACTTGTGGAACAAACGAATGAGTAACTCGTTGAGATGCTGGTACAGTTGAAGCGGATGCTGCAGCTGGTGGAGCAGGTGATACTGTGTTTGTAGATTTAGCCGGTGGACTTGGACCTTCTACTACACTATAAGTACCAGTAGAATCTCGAGGGCAGATCCATTTCCGTTGCACCCGGCGAGTAACACCATTCCCTACTATATTCTTTTCCTTGCTCTTTCTTGCCTTTGCCATGTCAAGCCATACCCACAACACAAAAGAATAAAATCGCTCTTCAGAACTCATTGATGCATGATACAGACAAGCAATACTTTGATGTAAGACAACCGTATGATGATGGAATATGTAAGAAAAATAGGACGGCGTGACATATTCACAGCTACGATGTGTAAACTAAGCAGAAGGATTTTCAAGAAAATAGAAGTAATGCAAGCTAGACACCATATGAAAGATGCAACCAATATCACTCTGCCAAGTTAAAAGTGTCTTGTCATAAGTGGCATTTCAAAAAATTAGAAGCAGTACAACCTAGAAATCAATGCAAGATGCAACCACTATCAAACTGCCATGTTAAAAGCGTCCAATCATGAGTGACTGATGCGGGATACACAACAACAGTACTTTGATGTAAGAACATGCTATGATAGATAGATGAAGTGTATTCTAGACATAGAAAGGCATGTCATATGCACATGTATAACATATAAACTCAGCAGGTGCAATTTAATCAAAATAGAAGAAATACAGGCTAGACAACACATGCAACATGAAACCAATTATCACACTGTCAACTTAGAGCAAGCACCTGTGATGGTGGAGTAGGGGAGATGAACGCATCATGTAGACTTGGGACTTCAACTACATTAGCAGTAGCAGTGGCAAATCTAGAGAGTCTCCGTTTGTGTCGGTCCGGAGTACCACCAACATCTCCTAACTTACTCTTTTCCTTCCTCTTTTTTGATATTGCCTTCTGAAGTCAAAACCACAAGAATATGAATAAAATTAGCTCTGCATAACTAGTTGATGCATGATACAGACGAACACTACTTTGATGCAAGGCAAGCGCATGATAGGAGGATGGAATATATACAAAAAAAAGACAGCATTGCATATTCACAAGTACGGTAGGAGGATGGAATATGTATGAAAAATAGTAAGCAGAAGGCATTTCAGCAAAAATAGAAGAAATGAAAGCTAGGCACCATATGAACATGCAACCAATATCACTCTATCACGTAAAAAGTGTCTCGTCGTAAGTGCCATTTCAAGAAATTAGAAGCAGTACAAGCTAGAAGACAATGCAAGATGCAACCTACATCACACTCCCAAGTTAAATGTGTCTTATGGGTAAGTGATTGTTGCAGGTATAAGTTGTGAGCTACGCCGATGTAATTCAACAAAATTAGAAGCAATACAAACTAGACATCATACGGAACACGCAACCACATATAAAAGTTCCAAGTTAGAGCAAGCACCTGTGATGGTGGAGTAGGGGAGATGTGCTCATCATCTACACAGCTACGTTGACTGTCCAGCCCTGTGTTGTCTGGCGAAACTTGTTGGGAGGATGGCAGAGTAGAATCTGTAGAGACCCTCTGTTTGAGTTGCTCCGAAGGATCACCATCATCCACTGCCTTACTAATTTCCTTCAGCTGTATTGATTTTGCATTGTGAAGTCAAACCGATAAGAAAAAGGAATAAAATTCGCTCTTCAGAACTCATTCATGCATGATACTAACGAACACTACTCGCATGAAAGGCAAACACATGATACGAGGATGGAATATGTACGAAAAACAGGACGGCGTGACATATTCACCCCTATGATGTGGTAACTAAGCAGAAGGCATTTCAACAAATTAGAAGCATTGCAAGCTAGACACCATATGAAAGATGCAACCAATATCACTCTGCCAAGTTCAAACTGTCTGGCGTTTCACCAAATTAGAAGTAGTAGACGCTAGAAATCATATGCAAGACGCAACCAATATCACAGTGGCGACTTAAAGGTGCCTCATCATAAGTGACTGATGCGGGATATGCCAGAACAGCAGTCCGATGTAAGAACATGGTGTGATCAGATATAGTATATTCTAGAAACAGGAACACGTGTCATATTCACAGGCATGATGTGTAAAGTAAGCAGATGCAATTCAACAAAGTTGGAAGCAATACAAGCTAGACATCATATGCAACATGCAACCACATATAATAGTGCCAAGTTAGAGCAAACACCTATGATGGTGGAGTAGGGGAGATGTGCTCCTCATCTACATAGCTACGTTGACTGTCTAGCCTTGCGTTGTCTTGCGAATCTTGTTGGGAGGATGGCGGAGTAGAATCTATAGAGATCCTTCGTTTCAGTTGCTCGGAAGGACCACCATGACCCAATGCCTTACCAATTTCCTTCCTCTTTATTGATTTTGCATTGTGAGGTCAAACCGACAAGAAAAAGGAATAAAATTTGCTCTTCAGAACTCATTCATGCATGATACTGATGAACACTACTCTGATGAAAGGCAAAGTCATGATACGAGGATGGAATATGTACGAAAAACTGGACGGCTTGACATATTCACACCTATGATGTGGTAAATAAGCATAAGGCACTTCAACAAATTAGAAGTACTACAAGCTAGACACCATATGGAAGGTGCAATCAATATCACTCTACCAAGTTAAAACTATCTTGTCATAGGTGGCGTTCATCAAATTAAAAGCACTACATGCTAGAAATCATATTCAAGACGCAAACCAATATCACACTGCCAACTTAAAGGTGTCCCATCATAAGTGACTGATGTAGGATACACAAGAAGAGTAGTTTCACACTAGTAGAAAACAGGGCTTTGGTTCGGGCCAGCCCAGCCCATTAGTCCCGGTTCAGTCATGAACCGGGACCCATTGGGGGCATACGTCCCGGTTCATGCGCCCAGGGGGCCGGCCGGGGCCTCGTGGGTATTGGTCCCGGTTCGTCTGGACCCATTTGTCCCGGTTCCTGGCACGAACCGGGACCAATGGGCCTCGCTCCTGGCCCACATCCATTGGTCCCGGTTCATGGCTTGAACCAGGACAGAAGGGGGGCCTTTAGTCCCGGTTCCACGCACGAACCGGGACGAATGAGGTGGCTATATATACCCCATCGCCGGCGAGCAGAGCGCTCCACACTGCTCTGTTTTTTCTGGCCGGCGAGGGGAGAGCTTTGTGGTGCTCTAGCTCACCTCCTATGGACATGAGGTGTTAGATGAAATGCCCGAGCCACACTAGTTAAGCTTTCTCCTCTCGAAGCTCGACCTTCAAGCTCCATTTTCCTCAAGATTTGTCTAGGTTTAGCGGTCCGTCACGTCCCGTCCCCGTCTTCACCGCCGTCGATCGCCCGCGCTGATCTCGTCGCCGGCATAACCGTGGTGAGCCTCTTGTTCTTATCTTCTTTCTAAAAGAAAAAAATTCTCGTTGCTGGTTTTTTACACACTTAATTATATATAATGCACGCAGATGAACCGGCAATGAATGTACGGTGACAGACGCACCTCCGAGTACATTAAGGGCGTGCATAATTTTCTCGAAGTGGCTGAGGCAAACAAGCCGAATGGTTTTATGTGTTGTCCATGCCTTATATGTGGGAATACGAAGTCTTACTCTGACCGGAAAATCCTTCACACCCACCTGCTTGAGAAGGGTTTCATGCCACACTATAATGTTTGGACCAGGCACGGAGAAATAGGGGTTATGATGGAAGACAGCGAAGAAGAAGAGGACGATGACAACTATGTGCCCCCTGAATATGGTGATGCTGCAACGGGGGAAGCTGAAGATCAAGAGGAACCAGATGATGTGCCCGATGATGATCTCCGCCAGGTCATTGTTGATGCAAGGAGACTGTGCGAAAGTGAAAAGGAGAAGCTGAAATTCGATCGCATGTTAGAGGATCACCAAAATGGGTTGTACCCCAATTGCGAAGATGGCAACACAAAGCTCGTTACCGTACTGGAATTGCTGCAGTGGAAGGCAGAGAATGCTGTGCCTAACAAAGGATTTGAGAAGCTACTGAAAATATTGAAGAAGAAGCTTCCAAAGGATAACGAATTGCCCGACAGTACGTACACAGCAAAGAAGGTCGTATGCCCTCTAGGATTGGAGGTGTAGAAGATACATGCATGCCCTAATGACTGCATCCTGTACCGCGGTGCGTACGAGGATTTGAACGCATGCCCGGTATGCGGTGCATTGCGGTATAAGATCAGACGAGATGACCCTGGTGATGTTGACGGCGAGCCCCCCAGGAAGAGAGTTCCTGCGAAGGTGATGTGGTATGCTCCTATAATACCACGGTTGAAACGTCTGTTCAGAAACAAAGAGCATGCCAAGTTGATGCGATGGCACAGAGAGGACCGTAAGAAAGACGGGAAGTTGAGAGCACCCGCTGACGGGTCGCAGTGGAGAAAAATCGAGAGAAAGTACCGGGAGGAGTTTGCAGGTGACGCAAGGAACGTATGGTTTGGTTTAAGCGCGGATGGCATTAATCCTTTCGGGGAGCAGAGCAGCAATCACAGCACCTGGCCCGTGACTCTATGTATCTATAACCTTCCTCCTTGGCTATGCATGAAGCGGAAGTTCATTATGATGCCAGTACTCATCCAAGGCCCTAAGCAACCCGGCAACGACATTGATGTGTACCTAAGGCCATTAGTTGAAGGACTTTTACAGCTGTGGAATGGAAACGGTGTACGTGTGCGGGATGAGCACATACAGGAGGAATTTGACCTGCATGCGTTGCTGTTTGTAACCATCAATGATTGGCCTGCTCTCAGTAACCTTTCAGGACAGACAAATAAGGGATACCACACATGCACGCACTGTTTAGCTGACACCGAAAGTATATACCTGGACAAATGCAGGAAGAATGTGTACCTGGGGCATCGTCGATTTCTTCCGACCAACCATCAATGTCGAAAGAAAGGCAAGCATTTCAAAGGCAAGGGAGATCACCGGAAGAAGCCCGCCATGCGTACCGGTGATCACGTACTAGCTATGGTCAATGATTTACACATAATCTTTGGAAAGGGTCCCGGCGGACTATCTGTTCCGAATGACGCTGAGGGACGCGCTCCCATGTGGAAGAAGAAATCTATATTTTGGGACCTACCCTACTGGAAAGACCTAGAGCTCCGCTCTTCAATCGATGTGATGCACGTGACAAAGAACCTTTGCGTGAACCTGCTAGGCTTCTTGGGCGTGTATGGAAAGACAAAAGATACACCGGAGGCACGGGAGGACCTGCAACATTGGCACGAAAAAGACGGCATGCCTCCAAAGCAGTATGAAGGTCCTGCCAGCTACGCTCTTACCAAAGAAGAGAAGGAAATCTTCTTTGAATGCCTGCTCAGTATGAAGGTCCCGTCTGGCTTCTCGTCGAATATAAAGGGAATAATAAATATCCCAGAGAAAAAGTTCCAGAACCTAAAGTCTCATGACTGCCATGTGATTATGACGTAACTGCTTCCGGTTGCATTGAGGGGGCTTCTACCGGAAAACGTTCGATTAGCCATTGTGAAGCTATGTGCATTCCTCAATGCAATCTCTCAGAAGGTGATCGATCCAGAAATCATACCAAGGCTAAGGAGTGATGTGGCGTAATGTCTTGTCAGTTTCGAGCTGGTGTTCCCACCATCCTTCTTCAATATCATGACGCACGTCCTAGTTCATCTAGTCGACGAGATTGTCGTTCTGGGCCCCGTATTTCGACACAATATGTTCCCCTTTGAGAGGTTCATGGGAGTCCTAAATAAATATGTCCATAACCGCGCTAGGCCAGAAGGAAGCATCTCCATGGGCCATCAAACAGAGGATGTCATTGGGTTTTGTGTTGACTTCATTCCTGACCTTAAGAAGATTGGTCTTCCTCAATCGCGGTTTGAGGGGAGACTGACTGGAAAAGGCACGCTAGGAGGGGACTCAATAATATGCAGGGACGGGCATTCTTGGTCTCAAGCACACTACACAGTTCTACAGAACTCTACCTTGGTGACCCCGTATGTCGATGAACACAAGAACATTCTGCGCTCCAAACACCCGGAGCAGTGTGACGACTGGATTACATGTGAACACATCAGGACTTTCGGCAGTTGGTTGGAAACACGTCTCAGAGGTGACAACACTGTTTCTGATGAGCTATACTCGTTGTCCAGGGGACCATCTTCGACTGTATTGACTTACAAAGGATACGAGATAAATGGGAATACATTTTACATGACCGCCCAAGATCAAAAGAGCACCAACCAAAACAGCGGTGTCCGCTTTGATGCAGCAACCAAGAGGGGAAAGAACACATATTATGGTTACATAGTGGACATATGGGAACTTGACTACGGACATGATTTTAAGGTCCCTTTGTTTAAGTGCAAATGGGTCAATCTGTCAGGAGGCGGGGTACAGGTAGAGCCACATTACGAAATGACAACGGTGGATCTAAACAATCTTGGGTACACAGACGAACCATTCGTCCTAGCCAATGATGTGGCGCAGGTTTTCTATGTGAAGGACATGTCTACCAAACCGAGAAAAAGAAAAGATAAGGAAGCGAATACATCATACGATGAGCCAAAGCGCCACATAGTTCTTTCAGGGAAAAGAGACATCGTGGGAGTGGGGGGTACAACAGACATGTCTGAAGATTATGAAAAGTTTCATGAAATTCCTCCCTTCAAAGTCAAGGCTGACCCAAGCACCCTATTAAGTGATGAAGAATATCCATGGTTACGGCGCAATAAGCAAAGGACACAAGCGATGAAAAAGTGAAGACAGATGAAGTCAGAAAGGGTTGAAAATTGATGATATGGCTTTGAATGGTTCATTTTGAGCACACAAAAAGTCTGGAGTTCAAATAAGTTCAAAAAAAATGAAATCCCTTTGTAACAGATGAGTTTTTGTCCGAAACCGTGATACTTCGAAAGAGATTGTCCATTTTGTACACGAAGTGCATCCAGTTTTTGCCGTAACCCTCTAAACTTTTTAGCACATGCTATGTGGGTGAAATGATGATACCATGCCAATTTTCAACCTCTTCAGAGTTCATGTGAAGTGCTTTTCAATTTCAGGGTCATTTAGCTCAAAAAAATCAATAAATGCATGAAAAATAACAGATGAAGTCAGAAAGGGTTGAAAATTGATGATGTGGCTTTGAATGGTTCATTTTGAACACACAAAAAGTCTGGAGTTCAAATAAGTTTTAAAAAATGAAATCCCTTTGTAATAGATGAGTTTTTGTCCGAAACCCTGATACTTCGAAAGAGATTGTCCATTTTGTACACGAAGTGCATACTGTTTTTGCCGTAACCCTCTCAACTTTTTAGCACATGCTATGTGGGTGAAATGATGATATCATGCCAATTTTCAACCTCTTTAGAGTTCATGTGAAGTGCTTTTCACTATCAGGGTCCTTTAACTCAAAAAAATCAGTAAATGCATGAAAAATAACATATGAAGTCAGAAAGGGTTGAAAATTGATGATGTGGCTTTGAATGGTTCATTTTGAACACACAAAAAGTCTGTAGTTCAAATAAGTTCAAAAAAATGAATCCCTTTGTAACAGATGAGTTTTCGTCCGAAACCCTGATACTTCAAAAGAGATTGTCCATTTTGTACACGAAGTGCATCCAGTTTTTGCCGTAACCCTCTCAACTTTTTAGCACATGCTATGTGGGTGAAATGATGATACCATGCCAATTTTCAACCTCTTCAGAGTTCATCTGAAGTGCTTTTCAATTTTAGGGTCATTTAGCTCAAAAAATCAGTAAATGCATGAAAAATAACAGATGAAGTTAGAAAGGGTTGAAAATTGATGATGTGGCTTTGAATGGTTCATTTTGAACACACAAAAAGTCTGGAGTTCAAATAAGTTCAAAAAAATGAAATCCCTTTGTAACAGATGAGTTTTCGTCCGAAACCCTGATACTTCGAAAGAGATTGTCCATTTTGTACACGATGTGCATCCAGTTTTTGCCGTAACCCTCTCAACTTTTATGAAACTCTAATAGCAAAAATAATTAACTAAAAGAATGAACTAGAAGACTTTAATGAAACTCTAATAGAAAAAAGAATGAACTAGAAAACTTTAATGAAACTCTAATAGCAAAAGGAATCAACTAAAATTTATGCAACTAAAATTATCAAAGTATTTTCTGTTCAAAACATTAAAAGCAAAAAGAATTTTCATAAAGAACTTTTTTTGTTAGAAACTTTGATAGCAAAAGGGATTATCATAAAGATTTTTTTTGTTAGAAACTAAAATAACAAAAAATGTTTTTGAATATAATGATAAAACACAGTAATATTAAATAGTAGGAAAAAGAATCACTCCAAAATCTATTTTTATAGTAAAGTTAATCACAAACTAGTGATTCACACAAATTTCAAAGAATTCAAATTTAAACTATTCAAATTGGAAAACTAATGGCACTAACAGCAAGTTTATAATTTTTATTACCTAAAAGCAAAAAGAATCACTGAAAAACAGTTTGTATTTTGTTGTAAGTAGAAACAAAATAAAATAAATAAAGCAAAAAAGTAAAAAACTAGAAAAAAAATTAAAAAAATGCCACCTACTGGGCCACCATGGCCTGAATACGACTAGAAACCCATTCATGGGCCAGGATTCAGGCCCGCAGAGGCCCAGCAGGCCCACAGCAAAGAGTAGCAGAGAAGGCCCGAAAGCCTGCAGTTGAGAGGAACTCGAGAGGGTCGGCGCAGCAGCGCTTATAAACCACTCTCGAGCTCTCTCAACTAGCGAGGTGGGACTAAACATCCCACCGCACCGCGCCAGCGCAAGGCCTTTGGTCCCGGTTGGTAGCAGCAACCGGGACGAAAGGGGGGGCATTGGTCCCGGTTGGTGGAACAAACCGGGACCAATGCCCCCCCTTTGGTCCCGGTTCGTGCCACCAACCGGGACCAAAGGTCTCTGTTTCCCGCCCATTGGGCTGCTGAAAAGAGACCTTTGGTCCTAGTTGGTGGAACAAACCGGGACCAAAGGGTGGCATTCGTCCCGGTTTGTGCCATGAACCGGGACCAATGCTCTGTGTATATAAGCAGGACTTACGAATTTTTCAGTTTTCATCGACCATTTGCCCCCCGATGACGCCAAGCTCATCGACGCCGCCAGGCTGCCCGTGCTCGCCGTCGCCGCCCCGAGGTCGCCGTCACCGCCTGCTCCTCGTCGCTATCGCCCCGCGCCCCTGCCCTGCCCCGACGCCGACGCCGTGCGCCCCTGCCTCGACCTCGACGCCAACGCCGCCGCGCCCCTGCCCTGCCCCGATGCCCCGCCAAGCTCCTACCCTACCGTCAACGCCGCCGCACCAGTGCCCGCCGGCCAGGCCGGTACTCCCTCCTCCCTCCCACCCCTCTCCTCTGTCCTTCCTCCATGTATGTGATGATGGAGAAGTTGGTTCAGTGCAAAAATTCAGCCATGTCCACAAGGTGTTTGATGAAATGCTAGGGCTTGCTAGGGAACTTTGTTTTATGTGAAACTTGGCAGGATGATCTCTCCTTGGATGTTGGTGAAGATGGTTAAGTTGGTTTGATAAAAGGAAAAACTTCTTAGTGCAAGTTTTATTAAAATTTAGTGCTGGACAGAAACTATATGGATTTTTTTGGTGGACTTGCTAGATGAAATTGGGGCTGCCCTTCTGGACTTAAGGGTTTAGTTGGAAGGACTACAAGATGTAAAAAATTCAGAATTTTTTTAGCAAGGAAAAATTGGGTTGTAGTTCAATGCCAAGATTGGACCAAAATTGATGTTTTTGTTCATAGCATTTTTTTGTCCATGTATGTATGTATGTATGTATGGATGGATGGATGGATATGGATGTATATACAAAATGTTCATATATGATGTTTTTTTTGTTCATAGGAATTTTTTTCCATGTATGTATAATTTATGTATGTATGTTCATATATGCAAAAGTTACATTTAAGAAAAAATAAGAAAATGTATGTATGTTCATATGCAAAGAATATGCAAAAGTTAGAATTTTTATGTTCATAGAATTTTTATGATTTTTTTTTCTTCATAGAATTTTCTTTGTCAATTTATGTATATGTATAGGAAAATTGTGCATGATCAAAGTCATTTATGTCAAAGTTTGCGATATACCCCCTCCCCGATAACATTTTTTTTATATGATGAATTTTTTTAATAGCCATATATATGTATGTGGCTATATGTATGTATGGATGTTCATAGAATTTTTTTTATATGTATGTGGCTATATGTATGTCGTTGTCGATATAGCCCCTCCCCGATAACTTCGACATGAGGGGGGGGGGGTTCGATATACCCCCTCCCCGATAACATTTTTTTTCTAAGTTACTAAGGTAAAATGTTCACCCCCCTCTCGATATACCGGGTGACCAACTCTCGAGGCCACCCAAACCCTAGAAAAAAAGCGTTGTCGATCTCCTACCCCCTCCCGCCCCTACCCGACAAACTCTCGAGGCCACCCAAACCACTAGAAGATAACTCCGGTAACTTCGATATGAGGGGGGACGTCGATCAACCCCCTCTCGCCCGAACAAGTCTATGTATTATTTTATATCGCGGTGGACATATATCAAAGTTTGATCATATGTCAAAGTTTGAATTTTGACATATGCAACATTTGATCATATATCAAAGTTTGATCATATGTCAAAGTTTGAATTTTGACATATGCAACATTTGATCATATGTCAAAGTTTGAATTTTGACATATATAGATTTATCAAGAATGCCCCCATGTTTTTTTTCTTTTTTTTTCCTTTGTTCAAGTTGAATCTTGTCATGGAGATTATTGGAGATTATATAATGCTCTATATATGCTATGTATATGCTCTTTTGAAATTTAGGTATATGCTCTGTATATGCTCTTTTTTGCATTTTTAGAAAAATATTGGAGATTATGTAATGCTCACAAAAAAGTCTATTTTTGTTCATAAGAATTTTATGTATGTATGTTCATATGCAAAAGTTACATTTAAGAAAAAAAGAAAATGTATGTAAATTCATATGTAAAGAATATGCAAAAGTTAGAATTTTTTATGTTCATAGAATTTTTTTGGTGATATTGTAGAATATGAACCTTTTGAATATGGATGGATGGATGGATGAACATTTTGTTAGTAATTTTTTCTGTAGTATAATATGAAAACTTGGTCAAATTTTTTGTAGTAGATGATGATGATGATATGAAAACTTGGTCAATTTTTTTGTTCAGAGCATGTTTTTGTTCATGATGAGGGGGGTGGGGGTCGATGTACATATGTATATATATGATGTATTTTTTTGTTTCATATATATATATATAATGTATTTTTTTCAATGTATATATGTATGTGGTAGCTATATATGCATGATGAGGGGGGTGGGGGTCGAGAATCCCCCTCCCCGATAACTTCGACATGAGGGGGGGGGTCGATATACCCCCTCCTCGATAACTTTGACATGAGGGGGGGTCGATATACCCCCTCCCCGATAACTTCGACATGAGGGGGGGGTCGATATACCCCCTCCTCGATAACTTCGACATGAGGGGGGGGGGTCGATATACCCCCTCCCCGATAACTTCGACTTGAGGGGGGTCGATATACCCCCTCCCCGATAACTTCGACATGAGGGGGGGGTCGATATACCCCCTCCCCGATAACTTCAACATGAGGGGGGGTCGATATACCCCCTCCCTGATAACTTCACCGCGTGCTCCCCCGAGCTCGACCTTGCTCTGCCACTGCTCCATGGTCGCCGCCCCCCGTCGCCCAAACCCTAGAAGCGTTGTCGATGCCACCCCAAACCGTAGAAGCGTCGAGCTAGCTAGGTCTACGTTTGCACTAATATATCCATCTGTCATGTTTGTATATTAATTGCCATGTTGTAATATTTGCAGAAACTATGGAGCACCGAGACATCGAAGCAGAACAGTTGTTGGGGGACATAATCCTCGGTGGAGGTGATGTCTTGTCGTTTCTCAACGACACCGATGGTCTGGAAGGAGAGGGTGAAGCAGGCTCCGATGATCGAACAATGGAGGTGGAAGGACATGATTATGATGGCTCCGGTGACGGAATGCCGGTGGAAGAAGGAGACCGTGATGACTGCTCCGATGAGCGAACGGAGGAAGGAGATGTTGCAAAGTCCGGCGAGGTATATATATTAATTAAGCCTGTGCTGACTAGCTAATTGATGCATTAATTGTTTTGGTATGTACACATATTAACTCTCTTCTTTCTTCTTTTCTAGCCCTCCGGATCGAGCCAAACTTCGGTAACGAGACGAGGCCCAAAGAAAAGGTTGCGCCAGGATGAAAGGTTCATGAGCACAGCAATCAAGGGCGATGGCCAACCGAATGAACCCAGCCGGACCAAGGAAGCATTTTCTGCTCAGTGTGGGGTTCTTGTTAGGGACATGATCCCGATCAGCATCCACCAATGGAATAAGCCTAAGAGCGAAGACCCTCAAGTGTCTTTTGTCAATGATAGACAGAAAGATGATCTTTGGACCACGCTGAAGGCAAATTTCACCCTACCGCTAGAGGAGGATCCGGATAAGCCAGTTATAGAGCCATTGGTCAAGGCTCATGCTCTTAAGAAGATGGCAGATCTATTCAGGAGGTGGAAGAATGAGTTGAAATCAACGTTTGTCAACAAAGGGAAGACTCCATAATTCACCGGCCGATTTGAGAAGATAAGAGATCACTGGCCCGCATTTGTGGCCCACAAGACATCGGAGAAGAGTAAGAAGATGTCAGCGACAAACAAGAAAAATGCTGCAAAGAAGGAGCATCACCATCGCACGGGGTCAGGTGGCTATCTCAAAGCCCGGCCGTTGTGGGACAAGGCTGAGAAGGACCTGCTTGATAAAGGGGTCGAACCAGAGACATTGAACTGGCCAAACCGTTCAAGGACTTGGTTCTTCGGGGTTGGGGGAACCTTGGACCCTGAAACAGGGAAGTGCCGTTGGACGAAGGAGCAACTTGAAATACCCGTCAAGAAGCTTCAGAAGTATATCGCTGCAGCGCAGCAAGGGACGTTCGTTCCCGACAGAGAGAATGACAAGCTCACAATGGCCCTCGGGAATACTGAGCACCCAGGACGAACACGAGGCATGGCAGGCTCCGTTGCGTGGAAGGAAGGGTTTCCCAGCGCAGGCAGTTACAAAACCCGGGAGAGGAGGAGGAAAGTGGAGTAGACCGAACTGCAGAAGCTGAATGCAAGGGTACGAGCACTAGAGGAACAAGCACTAGTTCAGAGGCAGCGACCTGCCGAAGCTACCCCAGAAGCTACCCCGCCATCTCAGCGGAGAAGCAGCGTGGCTTCCACCGAGCTCCTTCAGCAGCCTCACTTCACGGCTCCCAGCTACCCCGTGGATGCTATCACGGAGGCTCAAGATTGCCACCTTATGGCGCAATGGCAGCACCTCAAAGTCAAGGCGGCTGTCGGCTCTGTTGCACCTCCTCAACCCGGCGCAAATTTTCACTGGCTTCCGATTCCAGAAGGCTATGCTGTTGTGATGGTCGATGAAATAACGGAGGGATTTGAGGAGCTCGAGCTTGACCACCCTACCGGTGAAGGGGAGACTCAGCTGGGTCTTGCTCTGAAGACTCCATGTCTATGGCGGAAGGAGCTCATCAACTTTCCGAACTGGATGCCTCCGCCTCCTCCTCCGGCGAGTCAGGGCACTCCGCATACTCCTCCGCCTCCTCCTCTAGCGAGTGATCAGGGCACTCTGCCTCCTTCTTCGGCTGCTCCGGTGTGTGGCGGCACTCTGCCTCCTTCTCCAGCTGCTTCGGCACGTGGCGGCACTCCGCCTCCTTCTCCGCCTGCGCCGGTGCGTCCGAGCAGCCCGCCTCCTTCTCCGCCTCGTCAACAACAGCGGAAGACAGCCGCCGCCGCTCCGGCTGCTCCAGTGCGTCGTAGCACTCCGCCTCCTTCTCCGCCTCCTTCTCCGCCTCGTAAGCAACGAAGGAAGACAGCCGCAGCCGCTCCGGCTGCTCGGCCGGCGTCTAGCAGTACAGCCAGAGGCGGGAGGCAATACAAATTCGGTCCATCTATCAAGCCTCTAGATAGATTACCATACGAGATGACCGAGGAGGAAAACGAGGAGATCTGTCAAGCCCAAGTGAAGGACTTTTTTGCAAAGAAAAATCCACCTCCGGAGGAGAAGATGGATCCGGTGAAATTGAAGCGCACTTTGAAGAACCTGAAGCGACCACCACCGCCTCCGCCGGATGACAACCATGTCCGCGCTCTGAAAAAGGCAGTGGAAGAAGCGCGCCGGCCGGGAACTACTTCAAGTGACAAAAGGTTACAAGAACGAAGAAGAGGGAAAAAAAATCCCCAGCTCGGCGAACAGGCAAACCAATCGTGCCCCCCGCTCAAGGTGTCTAGCGATATCGTCGCAAATCTGCCGGGGATGCTGCCCGGTACCAATCCTGGTGATTACCTGCCCGACGATGCACATTTTGATACAATGAAGGTGGACGAACACAAATACCAGTACGGGAAGCCTCTCGTCACACCTGGTGATCCTCCTCTAACAACGATGATGCGAAGATTCCATAAGTGGTACATGGACACCTGCAAGTCTGGGAAGGATATTTTGACGCTGAGAGTTAAAGAGGAGCACGACCTCGTTGGAATTGATCTGTTGTCTGTTCCATTTGAGGAGTTCTTCCAGTTTTTCAATCAAAAGGACCTCGATAAAATAATCATCACTTGCTACTGTCTGTAAGTACTATACTTCTGTAATTAAGTCTCTATATATAGCTCAGCTCTTTCATTGCATGTATATATAATTATCCTCACTATATTATGCAGATTGAAGATCGTCGAATGCAGAAATGCACAAATCTATGATATTGGGTTCATTAACACAAATCTCATAGATGAATGGATGGTTAAATATCATGCCAAAGAAACTGAGGCCAACTTGCTACAATCGTTGCTTCGAAATCAAAACAAAGATAAAATACTCTTTCCTTACAACTTTAAGTGAGTGTTACTGTCTTGTGCATATTCGGTTTCCCTTATTACTCGAGGTTATAGTAATGTAATTGATGAGTTATGCATGCGTGCGCAGCTTCCACTTTATTCTCCTAGAGATTAAGCTTGAGCAGGGACTAGTAACCGTCTTAGACTCAAGACGAAAAGATCCCAAGGAGTATGCGGCCATGACTAAAATGCTCCAGAAGTAAGTTCAATCGATCATTATCGCACCATATCAGCAACTTTGGTCATTTCCTAATATCAAGTAATTATTTTCTTTGTCTCGCAGGGTTTGGAAAGTGTTCACCACAGAAGCTCCGGGACTGCCGGGGGAGCTGCGATTTACACACCCGAAAGTAAGTACTACTAGCTAGTTCCGCGCATCTCCCATTGATTCTAGCTAGTTTCATCAATACCATTTATAATGCTTGATTATCAAATTGATTGACCTTTATTTCTCGTAAAGTGGTTGTGGCAGGAAGGCGGGAATAATTTTTGTGGATACTACATTTGCGAGTACATCTACAACGCGACGACCTCTAAGCGGGGCTACTCTGAAAAACAATATGAAGTGCGTAAGCAATAATATTCACAATTTTATTTTATTACCATCATTTGTGTTGAGTTTCATTCATATATATGTATTGACCCCCTTCTTCAAATTAGATTTGGCAGATGCGGGATGAACTCCTACCACAAGATCTCATAAAAGCAATTCAAGAGGAATTGACGGGATTCTTTCTTGACCACGTCATCAATCCAGCCGGAGAATAACATGTGGAACTTGACATCAAATGTTAGGGATTGTAAGAGATCTTATATTGTATATATGTAGCTAGTAGCGTCGGATAGATATACAAAAACTTGTTGTTCGACCAATCTCTCGGAGAAGGAGGAGGTCGATCACTTCTCTCTGTATATGTTCATGACGATCTTGTGTACTTAATGGTTTCCTTCATTTGCTTACTAGCTAGCGTGTCGAGTCCTCTTTATACGTATAGTACATAGCGTCGACCAAGCACGGAGATAAGAGAGGACACTTCTCTCTAGCTATTAGCTAGCTAACACAATATATGAAAGCCCTAAATTAACCCTACAAAACCCCCAAAACCCCCAACCCCCCCGCCCCCCCCCTTTCAAAACAAAAAACAAAAACCCCAGCTCCTGAGCTGCTGACACGTGGATGATCTTTGGTCCCGGTTGGTGTTACCAACTGGGACTAAAGGCCCTCCTCTCTGGGCTCGCCGCAGCGGCCACATGGAGCCCCATCTGTCCCGGTTCATATAAGAACCGGGACTAAAGGTGCTCGGCTTTAGTCCCGACCCTTCAGTCTCGGTTCCCGAGCCAGGAAAAATGGGCCTTATCAACCGGGACAAATGGGCCTTTTTCTACTAGTGTCATGTAAGAACATGGTGTGATAGATAGATATAGTATGTACCAAAAACAGGAAGGCGTGTCATATTCACACATATCATGTTTAAGCTAAGAAGATGCAGTTTACACTAATTAGAAGCAATACAAGCTAGACACCATATGCAACATGCAACCAGATATCACACTGCCAAGTTAGAGCAAGCACCTGGGATGGTGGAGTAGGGGATTGGAGACTTGGAACTTGTAATGCACTAGCAGTACGAGGAGAATCCGTATAGATGCTCCGTTTACGTTGCTGCAGAGGACCACCATCATCGCCTTCCTTACTCTTTTCCTTCCTCTTTTTTGATTTTGCCTTGTCAAGTCAAACCCACAAGAAAAAGGAATAAAATTTGCTCTTCAGAACTCATTGATGCATGATACTGACGAACACTACTTTCATGTAAGGCAGCTGCATGATAGGAGGATGGAAATATGTATGAAAAACAGGACGGGATGACATATTGACATGTATGATGTGTAAAGTGTAAACTAAGCACAAGGTGTTTGAATTAGTTAGAAGCAATGCAAGCTAGAAACCATATGAAAGATGAAACCAATATCACTCTGCCAAATTAAAAGGGTGGCCTCATAAATGTATTTGACCAAATTAGAAGCAATACATGGCAACAGGCTAGAAATAATATGCAATATGCAACAAATAAAGGTGTCTCATCGTAAGTGATTGATGCAGGATACAGAAGAGAGGCAGTTTCATGTAAGAACATGGTTAACATATAGAAGTAGTATGTACCAAAAATAGGAAGGCATGTCATATTCACAGGTATAATGTTTAAACTAAGCAGATGCAATTTACCCTAATTAGAAGCATTACAAGCTAGACACCGTATGAAACATGCAACCACATATCACACTGCGAAGTTAGAGCAAGCACCTACGATGGTGGTGTAGGGGAAATGCGCTCTTCAAGTACAGAGCTATGTTCAATATCTTCATTTAGACTTGTTGTTTCTTGAGAATCATGTGGGGAGGATGAAACTGCACTCTTTATAAGAGTAGCGCGTCTCATACTAACCCACAGGCGTGACTGTCTCATCATAAGTGATAGATGCAGGATACACGAGAACAGTAGTTTGATGTAAGAACATGGTGTGATAGGTAGATGTAGTATGTACCAAAAACAGGAAGGCGTGTCATATTCACATGTATAATGTGTAAGCTAAGGAGATGCAATTTAACAAATTAGGAGCAATACAAGCTAGGCACGATATGCAACATGCAACCAGATGTCACAGTGCCATGTTAGAGCAAGCACCTGGGGTTGTGGAGTAGGGGAGATGAGATTTGGAACTTGCACTGCAGTAGGAGTAGCAGGAGAATCTGCAGAGATCATCTGTTTTGGTTGCTCTAGAGGACCACCATCATTCCGTGTGTTCGTCCTTTTAGATTTTGCCTTGTCAAGTAAACACACAAGAAAAAGGAATGAAATTCGCTCTTCCAAATTCGTTGATGCATGATACTGACGAACACAACTTTTATGTAAGGCAACCACATTGTAGGAGGATGGAATATGTACGAAAAACGCTAAGCAGAAGGCATTTCAACAAATTGGAAGCAATGCAAGCTTGACACCATATGAAAGATCCAACCAAAATCACTCTACCAAGTTAGAAGTGTCTCATTATAAGTGGCATTTCAACAAATTAGAGGCAATACAAGTTTGAAATGATATGCAAGATGCAACCAATATTACACTGTCAATTTGAAGGTGTCTTGTCAGAAGTGATTGATGAGGGATACACAAGAAAAGTAGTTTGATGTAAGAACATGGTTAATAGAAAGACGTAGTATGTACCAAATACAGGAAGGCATGTCATATTCACAGGTATAGTGTGTTAACTAAGCAGATGCAATTTACAATAATTAGAAGCATTACAAGGTAGACACCATATGCAACATGCAACCACATATCACACTGCCAAGTAAGAGCAAGCACCTGCGATGGTGGTGTAGGGGAATTGCGGTCATCAACTAGAGAGCTACGTTGACTATCTTCATTTAGCCTTGCTGTTTCTTGAGAATCATGTGGGGAGGATGACACTGCACTCTTTAAACAAGTAGCGCGTCTCACAGTAACCCACTGGGGTGACTGTCTTATCATAAGTGATTGATGACGAATAGAAAAGAGCATTAGTTTGATGTAAGAACATGGTTAATAGACATATGTAGTATGTATCAAAAACAGGAAGGCATGTCATTATCAAAGGTATAATGTGTAATGTAAGCAGATGCAATTTAACCAAATTGGAAGCAATACAAGCTAGACACCATATGCAACATGCAACCACATTTGACAGCGCGAAGTTAAAGCAAGCACCTGGGATGGTTGTGTGTGGCAATTGAGATCATCAACTACAGAGCTACGTTTACTGTCTCCATCTGCTGACACTATACCCTTTAGAGCGCTGAAACGCTTAATGCTTATCTTCGAATTACACTGGAGTGACTTCTGTCTTTTCTTTTGTGTATTCATCAACACTGCGTCAGAGTCTGAAATACCCATGAATAAAAAAACAAGTGTGAGTATGGGTGAAGTGTGGCGCCCCCGACTCAATCGTGCATTAATCATACACGCAAACATGCACGATCAAGCACATGGACTCACGGGAAGATATCACCACACAACTCTAACACAAATAAATGGAGATCCACAATATTACAGACCAGGGAGCATGAGGATCCGAATACATAAGTCAGTCATACAAATATTATCTGGGTACAGACATAGTTAGCCAAGGTTTGCCTTAAGAAGGCTAGCACAAACAATGACTCTAGATCGAAAGGCGAAGGCCTCCTGCCTGGGAGCCTCCGATCCTACTCCTGGTTGGCTGGCTCGATCCAGTAGTACGTGCCGTCGGGACCCTCCTGGTAGTAAGCTCCTGAGGTGGCATCTGGCTCCTGGGCTCCATCGTCTGTTGTATCACCAAGGTGGGGTATGGGGAAAAGAGGTAACAAAGCAACCGTGAGTATCCAAAGTACTCAGCAAGCAAGGATCTACACTACATATGCAACATTATCAACGAGGAAAGGCTGTATATGTGGACTGGGCTGCAGAAATGCCAGAATAGAGAGAAGGCCTAGTCCTATCGAAGACTAGCAATTTTGAAACATCTGCACGAAGCCACCATCTTGCAGCAGTAGAAGATAGTAGAATAGCATTTTATTAAGCAAACATGTTGAAGTAAGCCTAGAGATCCTTCCTTGACTCCCAGCGAGAAAGCGATCCCAAAGCTTCAATTAAGTAACAAGTATCCAGTTCAAGTAGTAGATCGGGATAGACAAACTGAGCGTCCTTTATCGTAGGACCGGCTATCGATAGATTATTCATCCCTGCAGGGGTGCACTACTGTTAACCAACACGCTCGATCAACTCTGGTCGGACACACTTGCTGGGTAATGCCCGGCCTCGGAAGATCAACACGAAGCAGCGCCCTACCTAGGCTCAGCAGAGAGGTCAGCACGCCGGACTAACCTATGCACCCAGAGGTCTTGGGCCATCGCCCTGGGCACCCTGCGTGTTGCGTGGCTGGCCGGGGTGCAGGCGTGACACTGAACTCGTCAGTGAAGTATCCAGCCCATTCCTAGCGATCAGCCCGCACGGTGAAACGTGATGTCTGATGAGCTTTCAGGAGAAACGTACGATGTAGAGGGCCCCATAAACCATAATCCCGCGTGGTGGTAGTGCGTATAGGGCACGTCGACCCACTCAGATCAAATACCCAAATCCGATATGCTGATTTAGTAACACGCGAAGACGTTCAGAGTTTCTGAAGCTCCGCCACAATATCACACTCGAGTGCCCTTCCGGCACACCCGACATCATAGATCCCATGCGGGTACCCATCAGGGTCGACCCGCCTGTAACAAGGTCAACGTAACCGTGTGGTCATAACATCAAGGGGGAAGACCCGAGGAATCACCCTCGGTGAATTCCACTTGTTGAAATCATCAGGGTGAACGTATGAGGCATCACCCTCGAGGTTCACACTGAGGGGTTGCACGACAGAGTCGTATCGGAAGTGGAGAAGGAGGAATCACCCTCGATGACCACGACCGAATAGCTACACTGCAGAGTGTTCATCAGGAGTGCGTTACGAGGTATCACCCTCGGCACTCGATAGTAACTTTGCAGAGTCGTACAACTAAGGGAGGTGAAGTGACGTGTCGGTCTCTGTTCGACGATCACATTGATCGAGTCGTCGATGATCAAGCAGGGGCAACAAGGGTAAGGTGGTGGGGGTCACTGATGGTTCACTACCAACCTATACTAAGCAGTTTAACATAGGCAGGTAAGGTAGCAATAAATAGGTTACAAAAGCAGACTATGCATCAGAATAGGAACAAACAGTAGCAGTAGCAAAATCTAATGCAAGCAAGAGAAATGGAATGGGCGATATCTGGATGCTCAAGGGGGGGGGGGGGGGGGGCTTGCCTGGTTGCTCTGGCAAGAAGGAGGGGTCGTCAACGGGCTGCTCGTCTGGAGCGTAGTCGTACCCGGCTGCAACGTCGTCGGTCTCGGCGTCTATCGAGAGAGAAGGAAGGGGAGAGAAACAATAAATTCACGGCAAAATGCAAACAATATGCATGACATGACTAAATGATATGTCGGGGTGTTCTACTGCCAAACTAAATGATTTAGTTAATTTAGGAATTTAACCGGATTTATTTAATTAAAGTTGGGCACTATTCATTTATTGAAATCGGTCTAAAAGTTCCATGTTCATCTAGCTAGGGGCATCTGACAGGAATACGGAGGGCGTATTCAGATTCGTATCGAAATTCTGAGCAACTTTCATATATAAATTATTTTCATCGAAGTTACGGATTATTTTATATGATTTTCTAAAGTTTTAATTATTTTTTGAAAATTATTTAATTATTTTAAATCAATATTATCCAGAATAGTATAGGCTGACGTCAGCATGACGTCAGCAGTCAACAGGGCGTTGACTGTGTGAAACTGACGTGTGGGTCCCACCTGTCAGTGTCTGTTTAGGTTAATCAGAGTTTAATTAATCTAATTACTGTTAATTAAACTAACTAATTAATTAGATTAATTAAACAAAATTAATTAACTTAATTTATTCACTAATTAATTAATTAATTAATAATTATTTTTACTAATTTTATTTTCATTTACTTTTTTTTAATTACGTTTTAAGGGCGTGGGCCCCATCTGTCATTGTCACAGGGGGGGCAGGGCCCACTGGTCAGTGGCCCATAGGCCACTGCGGGTCAACGGGCGTGGGCGTGGGCGCCGGACACATCCCGCACGTGGCCAAGCCCGCCCGAGGGGGAGCAGGGCGAGGCCGGCCGCCGGAGGCGACAGGGGCGAGGCCACGGCGAGGCGGGCTCCCGCGGCGGCTAGCGGCCAAGGCAGCAGCCGGCGCGGCGCGACGAGTGGGGGCACGCGGTGGCGTGGGGCGAGCAGGGGAGGTAGCTGCAGCAGGGGGGCAGCGTCGCAGCGGCGGGCAGGGGCGACATGGCTGGGCACGGCGACGCATGGCCAGGCGCGCGCAGGAGCGTGGCCGAAGCCGTGGTGGCCAGGGGGACGGGTGAGGCAGGGCGGAGACGGGTGCGAGGCGAGGCGCTTGGCGGCAGGAACCAGTGGAAGCAGCGCGGAACGGCAGGGCCGTGCGGGCGAGCAACGGCGGTAGCGCGAGAGGCAGGTGCGCGGGGATCGGGGCGGCGCTTCGTGCGCGTCGTCGACGTGAGGCGGAGCAGCGGGCAGCGGCGCGGGCGGCCAGGGGCGGTCATTGGACGTGGTGACCACCGGGGGAGGGAACAGAGAGGGAGCACGGGGCGGCGCTCACGTGCGTTGGAGGGGAGTGGGGCGGCGAGGCTCGGTGGAGCCGGTCGGGAGGAGGACGGGGACGGCGCGCGGCGATGGACGACGACAGGGTCGAGGCGACGAGGGGGCGAATGGCGTCGAGGGAGGGGTTCGTCCCCTCCTATCCAGATCGGATCGGGAGGAGGAGAGAGAGCGAGTAGGGAGGGGAGGAATGGGTGTCGGTGGGGCTAGGGTTTCGGTCGAGGGTGGTTAAGGGAGTGAGGGGGCCGGCTGGGTCACTAGCTGGGCCGGTTGGCCCCCGGGGGGGGGGGCGGTTTTGTTTTCTTTTTATTTTTTTGTTTTAATTCTTTTTCTTTTCTGCCTTGCAAATAGTTTGGCACCCAAATAAATTTTTTTTAAATATGTGACCTGGTCCATAAATCACAGTGCAACATATCTTATCACCAAAAATTAGTTTGGGGTATTTATCATTTCATATTAATTTTGGATTAATAAAAAGGTTATTAAATATTGTTTTTAGCCACTGTTAGAGGATGTTTGAGTCACCTAATTAATCCCATTGATGTTGGTTACAATTTTAGAATTGCCTCTAGAATATTTGTTATCTAATGAACATTTTAGTTTCTATGGTTGAACAACTTATATTTTCCAATTTAATTTAATTTGAAATTTTGAGTTAGGAGTTGAAATGCAATATGATGCAAATGATGATTAGGCACTGTTAACCTTGCTGACATGACATTAACTAAGGTGATCACTGTTGATAATCACAGGGGGTGTTACATGAAGTGTGTGCACAAGTAGTACAGTGTAAAAGTAGCAGATAGCAGGTGGGTGAGAAATAAATGACGGGAGACATATGATAGCTCTACAACATGCATGGCACACGAAATTACTAGATTCTACTCCCTCCGTTCCTAAATATTTGTCTTTTTAGAGATTTCAAATGGACTATCTCATACGGATGTATATAGACATATTTTAGAGTGTAGATTCACTCATTTTGCTCCGTATGTAGTCACTTGTTGAAATCTATAGAAAGACAAATATTTAGGAACGGAGGGAGTAGGATTTTGAAATATGAGCACAGGGATGGCTGAGAAATGCAGATGCTCCTCCAGCACACCACAAGGTGTGCTCCTATGAAAATAACAGTCGAGTGAAAACAAATAGGCCAGTCCATTTTTTCTGCACCGTCCGATGTACAAAGAACGGGCAGATCGCCTTCATTTACCTCCAGCCAGTCAGTGTTAACGATCTTCCTCGAAACGCCAGTGACCACCGGCCCAGTCCCCTGCCTCCACCCTCCCCTCGACCTCACCGTACCGCCGTGCTTGGCACCGCCTCTCGTCCATCCCTTCAAGCCTCGCCGACCTCCAGGTCAGGCACAAGCAGCTCCTGCGCCCCACACCCCTATGATAGACACCGATGCGCCGCTTCCCCGGCGAACAGGCAGACTAGGTGCTCCGCGTGCCTAAGCGGGTGCTGCTTCTTTTAATTGCAAATCAACTGACCCTGAATTGAAATCCAGGCGGGCGACTGACCTCTAGCTAAGGTGAAATAGTAAATGGGAGGAAACCTTGTGCATTTAGTATCACGAAGAAGGAGTAGTAAGAAGCGCTCAACTAGTTTCTTTCGTGGGATGAATACGATGTGAGCAGTGACATAAGATTTGCACGAGTAAGGGAAGAGGAGTACCTCTTTCTGCTGGCAGTGCTGTGTCCTCCTTCTGTGTTTTCCAACGATCTTCTTGTGGTTCGCTGGAAACGAGAAGTTGTGGAGGACGGTGGAGCCTTGGACGAACCCATGGCCAAGTTATTGAGTGTGGTGCGGTGGCCGTCTGTCGGCGGCGGGGAACCAGATCCGAGGCGGCGAACGACAGCGTAGCGGGAACAGCTCCGGTGCGGTGTACGGTTGCGACAGTGGAGCGGCAGCGGTGAGGCGCAAGATGGCGTGGTCGAAGTGGTTCTGGTACGGCGCACGTCGGCGTCGGCATCATGGAGGTAGCTCTGCCTCAGCTTCAGCTGCTAAGTCCTTGAGGGCATTGCGGTTGCGGTTGCGTTGGACGACGACGTCGGGGTACCGGCTCCGGCGTGATGGAGGAGGGCGGCGGTGGATTGGGCGTGATGGGGTAGAGGACGGAGGAGGCTGGGGTTTCGCGTCTGGTGGAGAGGGCGTTTTGGTGCCCACGGAGGATGAATGGGGAAACGGAGGGAGGGGGAACTAAGGGGGAACAATGTTTCGGTTTGGGACACACTTGTTTGAAATTTGGGGAAATTACAAACTTTGCCCCCATCGAAAATTTCGGACAAATTGCGGGTCGGGTGTAGGACAGTAATCTCAGGTGTCCCAAATGGTGGGCGGGATAGATTTCGGCCGAGCGCATGGGTGTTTAGGCGTCCACGGCGTATGAATGCTTCTCGGAGGCAGTTGAGACTGGCGTCTTGGTGAAGTTACAAACCTACCCAGGTTTAGACCTTTGGACATCGGGCCGATAGGCTACATAGGTCAGAGTCAGGACAGTAATTTCCTACCACCAAACATTAGTCTCACGCGGTTTCGCGTGACCAGAGGCTTATTTGGCGCTTTGTTCAATATTTGGGAGCAAAAGCATTAACGTTTATAGTTCTCTTGAATTGAACTTTCAGGATTTGTCAAACTTCACAAATCTTGACTCTTGAAAATCCTAAAACTACGATTATTTTGGAATGGAGGGGGTACATTTGAATATACATTGTACATGAGTATATATTATAAAATATGCAACTTACCTCAATTCATGCATGGTTCCAGATATAATCTCATTGGTTGCAAAAAAAAAAGTTAGACATGCGTATGAATATATAGCATGTTCAAACGCACAACAAAGATTGATGCCCCCTTTTAGATCTGATTTACAAATGCCATTGTCTCGGATTCAAATATATGAATGCACTTCCTATGAATTCGAATCTTCGAAACCCCCTTTATGTTGAATTCAACATGTATTCTATTTCGTAGTTAGCAATTTGGAATGTATCCATGTAAGTGACAAATGTATAAAGTGCTTGACACTAACAACATGGAGTGCACTAATTAATGTTTATATATGAATTGCAAAAGCAATGCATTGTCTGGATTTCAAACCACTCTCACTCTATGGACCGATAATATGAAATAAATCCATGCACATGCTCGAATTCAATAGAGTATGGGTGTCTGATAGACCGATGTTCGTTCATACGCAAATTGCAAAATTCATGATCTCATCCAAAAATAATAATGCCATTTATATTTTAATTTAATGCGTGGAACCGCCTTTTACACGTAGATGCACTATGCCTCGGCCCGTTCTCACACACGCGCTATATATCTCTCTAGCTGACGCATAAGTGCACACACTTTATATACATTGACATTTCTCTCTCACACATGCTCACACTCTCTCCCGGGGTGTCTCACGCACACACTATCTATATATCTCCCTCTCTCTTTCTTACTACTGTGTACCACTCTTTTCACTAATCTCAGATGGAAAACACTATTTCTCTCACATGCATACACACACATACGGTCTCTACTAGCCCTCTATAGGCACATATATGTGCCTACGTGTCTCCCGCACGCACATTATCTTTAGGCCTCTCTCGCACACATTGCACCCCCCACACCTCTCTCTTAGTAGTTGGCAGATATGATTCCATCAGATCATTCGGTAGGATATCCCTGACTGTTAGGCTGGATGGTAATACGAGGCAAAGTTTTACCCAAGTATGGGCCCTTGCAGTTGAAGAAAAAGCCTACTCCTGGTACTGTATATTTGTGATAGGGGTGTGTACAAAGTACACGTGAATACCAGGCATTCTGTGTGTGTATACTATCGAATAACTAGCCCCCGGGCTTATATAACATACTCGGGGCCTAGGGTTACAAATCATATATAGTTGGCTTGTCATCAGTGGGGATAGAGTCCTCCACAACTCTGGTAGCTTCGTCTTGTATGCCGAGTCCTCCACATGGGTCTTTGTATAACGCGTCTCGGTCCAACCTATGTGGCGCAGGATGGAACCGACCCATGAGTCCTCACGTTGACCCACCACAACTAGAAATGATGTGCCCACCACACCCCACACACAATCGGCCACTAAGAAAATAAGCATATACAATAGTACAAAGTTATACATGAAAGTTAATTGCATGGTGCATCCAATAATATTTGTTCTGCATTGTGAATGTTTATCTTTTCTCCTAAAATATTAGTCATGGGAAAGAGAAACGAAGGGCATATCTCTCTTTGTCTCCACCGGACACCCCCTCTCTCTACACCACTTTCACGTACGCACACAAACTATCTCTCGGCCCTCTAAAAGTATGCCCCTGGCACATTCACTCGTGACAGTCACTATATTTCAAGCGAAAGCATTATACGGTCACTGGACTTCATAATATGCTCATTACGGTCACCGTATACATTCTCGTGGTGATCATACGGTATCTAGCTCATGATACATCTCTGTATTTTGTTGATGACACTAACGGACATTGTATTTGATGCGTGCTCCATATTTTGTTGACGACACTTATGGTCATTGTATTTGAAGCGACAGCACAATATGGTCACTCGACTTCAGAATAAGCTCATCACGGTCACCATATACATTTTGTGGTGCTAAGCAACCTGTGGTTGGATGGTTAGGAGGACAGTGGTTTCCCCAGTCCACCAGGGTTAAAGTCCTGGTGCTCGCATTTATCCTAGATTAACTTCAGTATTTTCCGGCGATGTGCGTTCAGTGGGAGGAGACGTTCCCCTCGACTATGAGGCACCTATGGTGACTTCGTAAAATCTCAAGATCATATGCTGGCTCACTCTCTCGAAGGTGCTCATAGGGGTAGTGTGTGTGTGCGCGCTTATAGCGGTGAGTGTTTGCGCGTATATATGAGCACTTGCGTCTGTACTGTGTTAAAAAATATATGTCGTGATTATACGGTCACTGGCTCACCCATACAACTCCGTAATTTGTTGATGACACGATCAATTGACCAGTCAAACGTTCCACGTGGCGCAACTAGTGTTGCACCATCAGTGCACGTAACCGTGGGGCCCACCCGTCAGCGCGTATATGAAAGAAAGAAATGGTAGCTTGAGTCTGTATAGTGTTAATAAAATATATTTTATGGTGATCATACGGTCACTGGCTCACCATACAACTCCGTAATTTGTTGATGACACGATCAATTGACCAGTCAAACGGTCCACATTCACCAGCGCACATTACCGTAGGGTCCACCCGTCAATGCGTATACGAAAGACAGAAATGGTAATAAATTAGTGGTAGGTGGGGATTCGAAGTCGTGAGACCTCTGGTTGGCATCTCGCGCGCCCTAACCACAGCGGACAGGATCGCCTTGTGATGATATGCTGAGCCGGTCGTTTTAATTGCACGCACACACGAGCCATTGTGGTGAATACAAACATATCACACATGCCCACAAACACGCCCACAACGCCCGCATGCATGCATGCAATACTCACACGTACACATGCATGCACGCAACACTCGCACGAACACACGCACGCATGCAGGTGTGCAACACTGACATGTACACATGCACTCACGAACACACGCACGCCCGCATACATGCATGCAACACTGAAACGTACACATGCACGCACGCAACACTCACACGCCTGCATGCACACAGCACATGACGCAAGACACACGCTCAACCTATACGTGTATGCACCCTTTGTTAAGGACATGGATTGTTACGGGTATTAATCAATCTTATCTGTGATAAGCAGAACATTGATGTTTGCAGCGGTCTTTATGAATCACAATGTATCGAACGGGCTATCAACATATATATGAAAATTTTAAAATTCTCTTACATTATATAGTAGGCTTATCAACCTACATGAATTAGATGACGTCACACTCAATGAACAATCATCGGTTTATGAAATGCCCGCTTCTCACCGCCCTGGCCCACCAATAGCTCCTCTGCCGTGCGCTGCCTGTGTTGGGTCACTGACATGCAGTCCAGGTACCCAACGAGGCCACACGTCAGTGGAAGAACGGTGCGGTGTCGTACGTCAGAGTCGAGGGCGCCGCTCGCTGCACGCCTGGCTTAACACGCCTCCTTCCCCGAATTCAAACGCCTCCATGAAACCCATCTGGAAGCCGAGAAACCCACTCCGGACACATGTCCGTTCATGACCGGGCCGGCCGAGCTCCTCCCGTCCGCCGTCTAATCTCCTATTAAAACAGGCTAGACGCCGGCCAAGAATCGCACACCTCTGCCGCTCCCCTATCTACTCCTTCACCATTTTCTCCACTCTTACAATGGCTTACGAAGAGTAGTTATCCGGCATCCAAGCCGGTTGGGTGGCCCGCCGAGCCCGCCGGATACGAGCTATGCAGCTCGCTAATCCACCTCCCTCCCCTGGCCCGACGGAGCCAGTTGCCGCCCCAAGCTGGTGCGTGGTTCAGCAACTCGCCGCTCCAGGCCAGCTCGACGAGGAGCGGCGAGCTGCTCCACGCTGGCACAGCAAGGAGCACGGGCGTCGTCGCTGCCATCCACGCCGCTGCCTCGTACCGCGCCTCCCGTGTCTGCGACCGCGTCTCCCGTGTCTGTGGCCGAGACTCCCATGCCTGCGGCCGCGCCATGCAAGCAGAGACAGATGCCGGGTGTGCGGAGAGCGACAAGTCAGTGGCCAGTGACTCCACGTCAGCCGCCATCATCGAGGAGAAGTAGAACACGGGAGGCCGCCGCTGCTTGGGTCCCATCAAGGCCACCACCGAGGCGACGTCGGCGTACATAGCAGGTGTCTTGCCGGATCCTTTTGTTGCGAGGACCTTCCTCGACCCCGCATGGGCTCCACGAAAGCGGAGAAGCCCCCTTCAGACTCTATCTTGGGCATTAGCCAACGATGTCAGTTGAGCGGTGGGGAAGCGAGCCGTCCTTTGCGCCGAAGCATATACCTCCGGGGCTCCCGGTAGTCCGGTGATCATGCTGCCGGACATGAGAAAGACAAATGGATCCGCGGGCGACCATTTAGGCTAGGTATTATTATACTTGTGCTGTTCAGGAGTAGCACCGCTTAGTTGATTTGAATGTAATGAAATCCATCATGTTTATATGAAAATCCGATATTTTATATGAATTTCGTCATTGTTTATATGAAATATTGCCGTGTTGGCATGAATTTCGTCCGGTTGGTTGAGTTGCTGTCAGAATGTGTGCGGCTACGGTTGGATGGCATAATTTGCGGGTCGCCGGTCGGTCTGCGGCCGGCTCGGGCAGCGAGGTGAGATAAAAAAAAGCACAGCTCGTGCGAGCTCGTCTCCAACGCGCGCGCTGGAGGATGCATGAGCACCCGAGCTCTTCCTCGTTCATCGGTGGCAAAGGCACAGGTGGACAAAAGGGTCGCCAATATTTTGGCTACCCTGGGCAAGATCTAAATAGCCCCTTCCAGCCCCACCCCTCCCAGCACATTCAAATCCCTCGTTCATCGTGAAATTTTGCCATGTGTTGTTTTCATGGATATTTTGCTGTGTGAAAACAAATTTAAATATGAACGAATAATCGGTGTTCGCGGTCTTCTGCCGGGACACAATTGGATGGCCTCATAGTAGTAGTACTGTAGAGTACTAGTACTACTAGATAGTGAGTGTTTACTAGATAGTGAGTATCATGTACTCCCTCCGTTCCCAAATATTTGTCTTTCTAGACATTTCAAATAGACTACAACATACGGGTGAATGTAGACATATTTTAGAGTGTAGATTCACTCACTTTGCTTCGTATGTAGTCACTTGTTTAAATCTCTAGAAAGACAAATATTTAGGAACGGAGGGAGTACGTACTAATTGCAACGCATGCATGTGTTAGTAGTATAATGACCACGTACGAATTTGATGGTAAGATTTGTGTAAGTTGGATGCCATATTATTGCTCTAACATGTGGTCAAAGTTAGCCTCCAAAATTCATTTTAGACCCTATATGGATTGAGGGAGTACATGTATTGCTGAAGTTTCTCTTAATCCTTGCATGCAACGTTTTATTGAAGCTTGAAATGTGAACATGTGAATGGGAGGGACTACTACAACCCTTCCAAAAGAACTGTAGTACTAATGGTATCGTACTCCCTCCGTTCACCATCTCATATGCTCAGTACTTTTGCAAACTATGGAAGTAAATTTATTCCACCACTCAACATCTATTATGGATACATTGTGGATTTCAAATTCAGTCATATAGACCGGAAAGTAGGCACTTAGGGCATCCACAATGTATGCTTTTTGTTTCCTCTAAGCCCTGTCTCTCTTCTTCGAGGCAGGCCTCTATACATTGCATGAACCGCCTCTAACAAAAAATTGGCTAGCATCGCGTCTAACCTTAGAGGCTGCCTCTAACAATGCAACAATCCATCTGGTCCCACTTGTCAGCCTTAGGAAGCATCAGAAAGTACAAGAGAAATAGTACTGATTGGACAAATGTGGTGCTAATCAATACTTTTTAAATTTCTGCTAGGGCCCACCTTAGAGGCTAGTTAGAGTCTCTATACATTGTGGTTTTTTCATTTGATAAGAGGCAAACCATATAGAGCCTACCTTAGAGGCAAGGCTCTATACACTAGAGATGCTCTGTAGTACTACTTTTGATGTTTCCCGTCAACTCACAGAACAAGGAGAAGCTTGCTTAGTACGCCCTCTCCCCCGCCCACGGGTGCGGTGGCTCGCACCAGAACAAGGAGAAGCTTGCTTAATATGCCTACGCTCGCTCCATCGCCCACGCGTGCTGTGGCTCGCAGGATGAGGAGAAAATTTTACTACTCCCTCCGTTAGACATATACTCCCCTACCTTGGTTAGAGAGATTATCATATTGTTTGAAATATATGTCTTTTAGTAGTAGGAGTAGTACAGTGGTAGGAGTAGTACTACAACAATTTCCTTGGAGTCCGTGGTGCAGCAAGCTACCCTAGGCTGCCCGTAATGAGAGTATCATAAGTAGTATCATGCATGCCAACTAAGCAATGTTGATGAGGTGGCATAGAATTAAATGAAGAAAGAGATGGTTGAGTATCATATAATGATACCGTATCATATTAAATGATGTGCTACTTTGTGTCATGCATGGTAATAAATGTAGTCATCTATGATGCCAATATATGATACTAGGCATTATGGATGTAGTATCATACACTAGTAGTACATGATACTCTCCATTACAACCAGCCGCTCAATTTTAAAATCTCTCCAACCAAGGTAGATGGTGAGTGGTGGAATTAATTTTGTAGTTTGCACAAGTACTTAATTAGTACGCTCGTTCTTCTCAAAACGTCATGTTTACCGATGCATTAATTACAACGAATGCATGCATGACCACTAAATTTTCATGAACTTCTACATGCATTGGTGAGTTTTCTCTTGATACTGCTTGCATCGGTTGATTTAATGCACCTCGAAATCCAAACATGTGATGGTAAGTACTAGTAGAATTAAGACTTATAAAACGGAAAAACGATTTTTTTAGATGAGCCCTATAAACCGGAAAGGAGGGAGTAGTAAGTAGTACTACCTCCATAGTGGGTACGTACTCCGTAAAATCAGATTTTCCCAAAACTAAGTCGCTCAACCTTTATTTGCTTGTTTCCCTTCCTGCCTCGTTGCCTCGAACAGACTATGCCAAACTCCCCTGCCTGCCGCGCGGGAAAAGAACCACCTCACCTTTTTTAGTCCGGGTTTGTATCGATGGATCGTGCAAAGCAGCAAAAACCAAGCCGTGTCTTGTACACCTCCTTCGTACTAAAAGAGTGGAGACACTCGCTTTCATGAATTCTGTACTTCCTCCCGCCGACATGTGGGACATATAGCAACCGGGTCGATGTGTCATGCACAAAATAACAGTGCAGAATAGCAGGGGGACGCACCCCAGTCATAGCGCCCCAGTAGTAGTAATGAGCAATGAGACGTCAAATCACAATGCCGCACCTTTCCCCCAGATGGATGAAGCAACCATTATTATTTCACACTTCGCTGAATCCGCATCTCCATCATCTCCTTCAAGAAAACCACGTATTGCTTCTGCCATTGTTCTACCTCAAGAGGGACGCGCATCGCCTTGGTACATCATGACACGTGTGACCGCATGACAGGCCATGCTCCCCTGCCCACCGCTCGGTAAAATCACCTCATTTTTACTACTTCCTCCATCTCGGTTTACAAGGCATGCACGTCATTCTAGGTTGAGAATTTAACTAGCTATATATGTATTATATGTGATGAAAAATATATGTTTAGAAACTACATCCGCTTAAGAATCCAATGATATACTTTTTGTGACATATAACTCATATTTAGTTAGTCAAATGGATGACCTAGAACTACGTGCACGCCCTATAAATCGAGACGGAGGGAGTAATCTGGATACTACTAGTATCTTTTTATATCAATATAGTCGGGATTCACCAAGGAGCAAAACCAAGTGGTAGGGCAACCAAAACCTCAACCAAAATTTTGGCTAGCCAATGCTTTGGTGGGTCAACCTTGAGCACAAACCAAACACACCCTCAGTCCGCACACGAAATGGTGACACACTTACAGGACCCCTTTGGCCGACATGTGGCTCATCCACCGTCTTGTTCCACATGCGATGCACCAAATTACAGTTCGGAGTAGCGGTTGCACTTGGAGGCACCCCGGTCGTAGCGTCGCAGTAGTAGTAAATTAGCGATGAGGGGTCAAATCACAAAGCCCCACCTTTCCCGCATTAAGCTGGACGGACGAAACAACCATCATTTCACTCTAGGGCGCAAGAGCATAAAGAAAAAATAAAACCAATGATGCGTGTGGCAGCTACCTAGGGTGCCCTAGGGTAGGAGCCTCACTACAAATCCGCTTCTCCCTCGTCTCTTGAAGAAAACAGATGATGCGTGTGGTGGGTAGGGTTTGTAGGAGTACTACGGCGTGTGGGGCCATGCCGTAGTAAACGGGAGAGGGATTGAGTTCGAGTCGATGCCTTAATATGGGTGGGCCGCTCTGTTTTACGGGAACGAGTCAGCATTTTAGGTTCAGGGAGCAGTGGAGATATACGTACAAAAAACTGTGGACATAGGTTCGACCGAAAGGCAATGATGCATGGGCCCTGCATTTTGATATACCCGCGGCCGCATGACATTTTCTACACAAAATAATGCATAAAAGTTCCTCCAAAAACATCTATAACTAATGGGAAGTGAATGTATGCTTAAAATGAAAATGTAATAGAAAGAGAAAAAATGAATTGCAGTTAAAAGAATGACATTTCTAACAAAAATGTGAATGTGAACTACATATGTGTGCATGTGACCAAAACATACATTGTCAATACAAAATCTAATGCAAGAAATAACTTATGAGTAACATGCACGAATTGATGATGTGGTGCTTGCATGCATACAGTACAAAAACAATGTGATTTATGACTTGCATGCATGACGTGTTCATGTGCCATAGTTGCATGTCTAGGAAAAAAGCTACTAGTGGGTTGTACTAGCTATTTAGGAATAGAAGATGTATATATCGAAGTTGTAGGGAAAGAGATGACATGTATCTCAATTCCTATGAGTAGGGATTGGAAAAGAGATGTCATTTGGTTCACATCATAGGAACTTTTCTATTGAATCTAGAGATGACATGTATCTCAATTCCTATGAGGAGGGATTAGAAAAGAGATGTCATTTGGTTCACATCATAGGAACTTTTCTATTGAATATAGGCTAATGTTTATTTTCCTTTGAAATTGTGGGAGTATAGGAATCCATTCATATGAACCAAGTGGCTCTAAAGCTATAAAAGTGATATCATGTTTATTTTCCTTTGAAATGTGGAGTATATAAATCTATTCCTATGAACCAATTGGCTCTAAAGGAAAAAAATCCTATAAAAATCATATCATATAGAGTTCCTATGATATTCCTCCACACCAAAGGATGGTTGAAATTGCTGCAGGTGATACGACGGTCTTTCTTTGTACACTCCTCCCCCATCTTTATAGTTACCTCTCGAAGATGAATGAAATGATATATAATGGGTATTCTATATGTGCATTTTGGTATATGAAAACTCGGTAAAAGTTTGCGAGGTTGGAATTTTCAATAAAGCTATATGCACTACATTTTGGAACGGAGGGAGGAGCATACGGCAGTTGCGAACACTCACGTGGAAGATTTGTGTGTCGGAGGAGTGGCTGTTCTGTTAAATGCCATGGCAAAACTAACACTGTCGGATGCCGATCTAATGGTTCTTACGGCGTTCGTCAGGAAACGGCTTGTGGTGAACGTTTGTCAGATATGATTTATGGACACATGCATTGCATTGATAAGTGCCCCCTCTCTCTCTCACTCACACACGCACCCTCACAAGTCACGACTCTCCCGAGTCCTCTCGCACCCACCGTCTATCTGTAGGTAGACGTCACACACATATGTGCTCTTCACACCCTACCCTCAGAACTTCTAAAAAATAAAAGACGTCACGCACCTTTTATTTTAACTCACACGTCTCACACTTATACTATTACTCTTGTGGCGAACGTTGTTTGGGTGTAGTATATTGTACTCTCATGAAGAGAAGCGGTGCACGCACGCTCTAGTTCTCTCACACCCACTCGCGGGTACACGTAAGAGCGCATTTGTTTATAAAGAGGCATCCCAATTGACATTTTGACTAGTCTAGTTTTCAACTTGATGGAGGGTCAGGGACCGCACGTGAATGATACAGTACATAGTGCGTCCTGGACGCGGTGATTTGATAGTGCGACCTGGAAGCGGTGGCATGTGATTGATCGAGTTTTATTTTTACTTGAACTTTAAATGAAAATAGTGGTTCGCGCATATTCAATTTAATAACGGTTGCTACAACAAAATCACTCCACTATATATATAAGCAGGAGCCTCGGCGCTTGCTTTACTAGGGTTCCTCTCTTTCAGTCTCTCATGCTCTCCAGATCTAAGCAAGACATAGGTGGCCACACTCTCTCTCTGCTCATGGCTGGTCACAAATCCGGCCGGACCACCTCGGCTAGGGAAGGGGTGTAGGTGCATCGTTCACTCGGTCGTCGGCGGCGAGGGAGGAGACCAATAGCTGCCCGCGCGTCCCGATCGGCGGCCGTGCCGTTCTCTCCGAGACAGCGCCGGCTCAGGAGGGCCTTCGACCCCTTCTTCCTGCCTGCGGTATTGTGGCCAAGATGCGGCCTCCCTATGCCGTCTTTGCCACATCCTGACGACCCTCAGGTATATATTCCTTCGAAACCTGCCTTGCTCTACTGCCCCAGCTCCCCACGTGGCTGCGTGTGGATCTTTTTCTACTTTCGTCGGCTGTTCCAAAGCCACCTAGACTTTAACTATTATTAGAGGTAAAGCTAGTTCATACAGTCGAATCTAAGAGTTGGTTCAAACAGGGAAGAAAGTGGGAAAGTTGTAGCATGAATCTAGGACTTGGTTCTAACAGGAAACAGGGGAAAGTAGTAGATACTGGCTACCCAACCGGTCTCTTGGTTGAAAAGGTGAAGAAAGCGGGGTGGATGGAGAAGGGTGGGGGGAAGTGGACCTGTCTCTTGGTCGAAAGGGGAAAGAAAGTGATGGGTGTTGGGGGACAACGCAAATGAGAACGAGCAGGTCTAGATTTCCTGTGCTCACAGAGGAAAATGTCGTCGAGGAGATAAAAAATGGGGCAAATGCAGACATGCTACCTGAATGTTTGCCACTCTCAGCAACCACATCTGCCTCACCACTTTATGCCCCTGCTGTCCCTACGCCCATATAGCTACCGTTAATGTAAAATCACATGAAGCATTAAGCAATGCCACGTAATGTCACTATTAAGTAATGGTCTAGTGCCGTCGATAAATTGAAGCAATGCCACCTAATGTCACTATTAAGTAATGGTCTAGTGCCGTCGATAAATTGAAGCAATGACACCACCATTTTATGAAGTGCTTCTGTCTTGCTTTATTTCCCATGAATTGTGTTTTTGCAGTTGCACTTAAATCTCACACCGCTAACATTGCTTCATCCCAGTGGAACTGCACAAATTTGATTGCACATTTACTGACCATGTGCCACTCTCATGATAGTAATACTAATGCTATTGTTCTGCATGTTAATCTAGTGGCAGTGTTGATGTGATGTGATGCTACTTCTTACTTAATGGCACTTTTTTATATTGTCAATGTAGTGGCAGTTATAACACAATAGATGCTGTTGTTAATCATATGCCACTGGAAATAACCGTCACTGCTTAAATAACCATATTTCATATTTACGCAAGCAGGGATGTCTGTCTCCATATCGTTTCTATTTGTGCAATCAGAAGTACACACCTCAATTTTAGCAGAACTGCACAAAATCAGATGGCTATTCCTAGTTGCCGTCCTCTAACCACCAATGTTCCAGGTATTCCTACATTGGTAGTAACTAGGTAGAATGACCAACGCAATCTAAAAGAAGCTGATTCATACATTTTACTTCCTGATTGCAGTGCAGGGACGAGCGAAAACAACTGCATCCTAGTCGGGAATGCACTTTCTCCCAATTCATGGATGGACAGAGGACTAGCTGGCATGGCTGCACAGAGGTTTTTGGGACAGGTGTGCGGACAAGAGGCATTGTCGTCTGCTTATTTCTGCAAATAGCGGTGCTTAAATTTAGTGGAACTGCACAAGAAGTTCAGATGGTCAGTACACTACATGGTTCAGTTCAGCATTCCAACTGAGAACACAATTATAATTGGTTATTCTAGAATGAGAGAACCTAACCCTAGATGGTGGCAACAAGAAAAACCAGAGTGAACTCTAGGAAATTAAAGCCTGCCTAGGGAGGCCCTTTGCTCAGAGAAGCCTTGCTTGATTTTTCCTGATTTATAAACCTTCTCACAACTTTGTCTTTTGCTGTGAACTAGTAAATGTTTGTTATGTTCTATGAATCATGGAGATGTATAAAATTGCTTAACTTATGCTTTTCAAGTATTTTATGAAGCCGAGTTTAATATGAATGCTCCACATGAACGCTGGACTAGCGTGTGAACATTTGGAATTTACATTGTGGCCTCAGTTAACTGCATGAACCACTGTAACAAGATACATAGTTGCTTATATGTCAGACAACAGATGATTGATTATTTGCTGGTCGATAGCCGACTTTTCTAGTGTTGAAGCGAGCTGAGCCAATGTGCCGTGTTTTGCACTACTGCTTACAAGTGGGGTAGCACCAACAGTGTTTACAAGTACTTAACCAGCCTTACGTACCCTATGTATACGTCGGCGCATAGGTCTCGAACAAGTACTCTATTTCATCAAACACACACTGCTCGTATGATAAACCATGACAACTTATGTCTTACCATGCCATATTACATCAAAAAAACTAGTGAGGACGCATCTATTTCGGCAACAATTAGGATGGTTCTCACATGATTCACGAGCACACAAAAGTAGCAGTAGTTCCCATAGACGGATTCAAACAGAGTACTAGCCCGAGAGGGCTCGATAATAGGCAAGGTTCGGATAATTAGACACAATCCAAACTACTTTTAAACACTAGCTGGGGCAACTATTTCATTCCTCGATCTAATTTGGGATGGACACAAGACGGACCTTGCCATGAACATCATCGAGGACGTCCGGCACCAGCTCATTCTTGTGAACCTTCCTGAAGATAACCTTGTGGCCTTGCCACTCATAAACTTGTTTGTGGAGGCATGCCACGTCATCTTCTTGCGTAAGCTTGACAAGAACAGTATGCCTCACAAACGAAGGAGTAGCTTTGAACTTCTTGTGATTCAGTACACCCTGGACAACACGCTTGACAACAGTGAGGCTGGAATACATCTCGACTTTGGTATAAGTGCAAATGGCTTCCAGGATCCAACAGCCTAAGAACTTTGTTTTCCCAGTGCTTATATTGAGGTCATCCGCCTCATAGCGAGTGACATGTATAACCACACAATTCTTGTCTACATCAGGGCTCTAATTGAAATAGAAACGAATTCTGAATTACTTTCCAATATAAAAACACAAGTTATTTAAACCACTATCTAGAGTCAAAAGTATGCATGACAGGGAAGGTAGCATGGCATCAAAGCTAATAAAATTTTGCATTATTTATCACCACATACTTAGATGAAAAACCACAATCGACATTGGCAAAGAAGAAAATCACCTTGGGCAGCTCATGGGCGGTCGGGGGGGGTGGGGGGACACATCCTCGAAGGGGGAAAACTGCTCCTGCAGGGCCACGGGGGTTGTAACCTCAAACGGGGCGTTGACCATCTCAGTAGTGGCCGTGAGCGTATCTGGGGTCGGCTCGGTGGCGGCCTCCATCTTCTTGGAGCTCTCTGTCTCGTGGGGATCAGCCTCCTGCGTCTACTCCAACATCGGCAGATCTTTGCCTGGTTCTCCTTGGTCCATCATGAAACTGATGAATAGGAGACAACTGAAAGGAAAACACAATCGCAATGACAATGAAACAAAAAAGAGAGTGAGGATCGGTTACTACTTTGCAAAAGTTCTTTTTTTCTGAAAGAAAATATACCAACACCCTTTGTTGGGAGAGAAGAACAATGGCAGATGCGAGTGTTGGCTTTCTTGAAGACGGTGAGGGAGAAGGGGATTCAGCGAAGAGTGAAATGATGGTTGCTTCGTCTGTCAAACTTAGACTGCGGGGAGGTGGGTTTTGTGATATGACGGCTCGTTACTGCCGCGCTACGACTGGGGTGACTCTCCGCCTACATACCGCCTTCTAATTTGGTGGATGGCATCTGGGCCCGCGCGCTGCATGGCCTACAGGTCGGTGAACCAAAGTAAAACAGCATTCAGTAGCGGGAGACGTTTCGATGACCTCGGAGGAGCCAGAAGCGGTAGTGTATCCACTGTACTAGTAGTAATTGTTTTTCTGGGTAGCTGTAGAGTGTCTCCACTGTACTAGTAGTAATTGTTTCTCTGGGCCCAAGACAAAAGAGCCCATCCACCCTAGTAAATAATAAAATCAATTCAAAAGCCCATATATTTACTTAATGAGAGGCGCTACCCAGTACACCGCCCCCCAAAAAAACCTGGGTGCTCTTCTTCCTCCTCACTCCCACCCACCTCACGTAGGCTCGCTCCACTCGTACCCCCAAATTCCTCACCTCACTCCTACAGAAAACCCCAGCTCCCCTTCTTCCTCACTACTACAGAAAACCCCAACTCCCCTTCTTCTTCACTCGCACTACAACTAGGCTCTTCATTCATTACTCTGCTCAAATCCGTGAGCTCGACGCGACGCCCTCGAGGAAAATGGAGTCGGCTGACCCCAGCACCAAGAAGATGAGGCTCCCGCTAGCGGCGACGCCTGTTGTAGATCCCGCACCCGGCAGCGCGGGGAGAAGTGGCGACCCGCCCCCACCAAATCCCAAGAACCCGTAGAATCTCGGGTGGACCGCATTAACGATCTCCCGGACGCCATCCTTGGGGAGATCATCTCGCTTCTCCCCACCAAGGATTGCTACCACACTCAAGTCCTCTCAACTCGGTGGTGCCCTCTATGGCGCGCCGCGCCTCTTAATCTCGACTGTCGTCAACTATCTCTCTTTAATGAGTTTGAACTCCCCAGAGCCATCATCTCCTCCGACCAGGGCTCTGTTCACAGCCTCTGCATCCCGTCATGCTACCTGAGCAAGCATAGCATGCCCTGCATGGTGGACACCTGGCTGAAACCAGAACTACAACTGCTTGAGTTCTACTATTCCCCAGGAAATCACCTACCAGATACCGAACGCCATGTACTTGTGCCCTCATCACCGATGTCCATCTCGTGGTTTTCCTCCTCTCTCCACACCGCCACCTTTGCGCTGTGCTACCTACCAGACAATCTGGTACTAAACGTTCAACTCCCATTTCTCAAAAAACTTTCACTTGTGCGGGTTCGTATATCGAAGGCCTCATTGCACAGCATCATCCACTCCAGTTGCCCTGCCCTAGAGTGCTTGGTGCTTGTTTTCACAGTTAGAATCGGTTGTCTCCAAATAAAGTCACCTAACCTTGTAAGAATTGGAATTTCTTTTGACGGAAGGCAGCTCATCATCGAAGATGCCCCTTCACTTCAAAGGTTGATCCTTGATTCTAGTTATTCACCATCGCAAATAACTATCGTCTCTGCGCCTAAACTGGAGACCTTGGGTGTAATACATGATCTCTGTGCTCATTTCAAGATGGTGTTTGGCTCCACAGTTCTTCAGGTACTGTATATTATCATCTACACTTGTAATCGTAAGCTGCATTTTAAATTTCTACGCATAAGTTCTATATCATCTTGGAGTATACATTTTGTACTAATATTATGTTCTATGCTCAATGAAGAGTTTGTCCATGGATAGCCTATCAATGGTGCTGGATTCTATCAAGATCTTATATATCCAAATGAATAGTTTTGATCTGAACAAGATTATTGGCTTGCTGCAATGCTTTCCATGTCTGGAGAAGTTGTATATAAAGGTGATAATTTCACGCACATTGGAAGCCCGCATATAGTGTACTAGAATTAACCGTTAAGTTGTTGCTCTTTCGACACTCTTTTTTTAGACCTTAACTATCTATTTAGGCAGCAGGACGGGGTAAGAAAGTTATAACCAATCGGTGGATTCGTAAGCACCGGGATTTTCTCACTTCTCATGACATTGGATTGAACACAATAACACTGGAACGATATTTAGCCAACCATGCAAACACTAGATTTGTCACATTCTTCCTGCTGAATGCGAGGTTACTATTGTCCATCAGGCTTAAGTTTATCAGCAGCATGGTTTTGATGGATGGGTATGTCGAAGAGCAAAAAAAGGAGTTTCAGGTGGACAAAAGGGCTTCTGAACGTGCCGGGCTTCTATTTACAACATCTTGTGGTCATAATACAGTAAATTTTACGACCCAGGATGTACATTCTATGGACCTGACCGATCCATTTGACTGTGACTGCCAAAAACAGTGCTGGAGTTAGATGTTGTTGCCCTTTTCAATATGGGTTTTGTCTAAACCAGATGAACAATTAACCCTCGTGCTTTTGTACAGTTTGTAAGCTGGAGTTAGATGTTGTTGCCCTTTTCAACTCCGCTATGACTGTCATATTTTCTTTGAAACAAGGCAAATGGCTTGCCATTTGTTTAATTAAGAGACAAATATTGTAACAAATCCCAACCAAGGGAAATAACATCACTCTCGCCGGCTGCTTGAGCTCACTCTGCATTACAGAACCCAAGTGATTAGCCCCCACCAGCACCCACAAACTTATTTGGAACTAGTACACCAAATGGGCTATATTTTTCATAAGAAAGGTTGCATGACCATGACAGATTTGGATTCTGACATTTGGGACCCACGAGGAAAAAGCCTATCCAAGGTGGTGTCGACTTAATTACTAGTCAACAAACGATTCTGCCTACCAGCCATTGGATTGACATCCAACATCTGTCGTGTATCTTCTATCTCTTGTTTTCTTCCTCCAGCCGCCCAAACCAAACCACCCCGTCGGTTCCGCCTGCTGTCGCCTCCCACGGCTGGCTGCGCCTCCACCGCCCTACCGTACCCTCAAACATTGGCCGGTCCCTCCCTCTATTCCCCCACACGTCATGTTATTCTCCGGCGACGTCAGCCCCAACATGCACCCGCACCCGAACCAGTCAACCCTCGTACTCCCCTCCGCCTGCGACTAGACTGGCGCATCTTCCACGGCTCCTGTTCATTCCGTCCGAGGCCTCGCCGTCATCCTCCGCCTTGGTTCGCTCACCATGCGTGGTGCGCCGCCGTCTGGCATTATCAACGTGGTCAACAACCGAGAGGAATAAGGAGATGACTGTACATGGAGAGGATGACAGTAGGGACCCTCCAGGGTCATGGCAGTACACAAGCAAGTGCATCGTTATTACAAGCCCAAAAAAATGGTTCCTCCTAATGGTTGGACATCTGGGGCCCACGCCATTGTCAACGTAGTCAATAAACAAGAGAATTGCACAACGAGCGGCTGACACCAGGGACCCAGCAGGTCGCGCAGTTGTTATTTACTTTTTTTAGGAACAAGTTGTTGTTATTTACTAGTTTTAGAGACGGATCAGGGTAACAACGGGGTTGTGCGGGGTCTGTGGCCCGTCTAGCCAGGGTTTTATTTTATGTTTACCACATCATGAGCCCAGTTGTGTTTTTTCCTTTTTGAAAATGGCTAGCCAAGTTCTACCTTTTTTAAAGAAATACCCAATGGAGGCCTACTTGCTTTCTCAGCCCTGCTGAGATGCAAATCTTTCAAGGCGAGAGCGATGTATTCGCTTACCTAGAAAATGAAGTAGTAAGAAATGGGATGTAAATTTTAAAAACACAGCAAACTGGCAATTAGTTTCAAATATCTTTTTTTAAGATTTTGAGATTTCGAATTTAATTGTTTTTTTGCGGGGAAAATTATGTTGGATTTTAAATTGATATAAATTTATTATTTTTAAATTAGTTTGAATGTGATTCAAAATTTTGGGATTAAAAACAGTTCGGACCGCACCAAAATATGAAAATTTGGTTGAATTTTTAACCGTGGCCAGAATATGGGCTGCAATGGTAACAAAAAGAATACGGGCTTAAAAAAATCCTTAAGAATTAGCTAATGGGCTATAGATTTATTAGCAATAATGGCAGATGGGTTGTATGCTGTTTTACACATATTTGAGCATGACTTGTGGGCCTACTAGGTTGAGGCGTACGCTTTCCTAAAAAAAGATTGATGCGCAGGCAAGGCCTTGTCAACTTAGTTAACACACGAGAGCAGTTACTGTTGGATGTCCATCCAACGGCTGTCATGCTTCTTCAATCTCTGCTCTTCCTGCTCCAGCCGCTCAAACCAGCGCCGGCGGGACTGCCTGCTCCCTCCTCCCGTGGCCGGCTTTGCTGCCGCGCAGGCCTCACCGCCCCACCCTACTCCTATCGCTGGCCTGGACATCCGTCTACTCACCCACACCCGCTGTTATTCTCGGGCGACGGCAGACGAACCAGTAAACCCTCGTACTCCCCTCCGCGAGGGAAACAACTGTCTAGTCTTCCCTGGCTCTGTGTCGTTCCCTTCCTAGGCCTCACCGTCATCCACCACCCTGGTTCTCTCGACGCGGCGTGGTCAACGAACGACATTCATCGGAAGAGGACTGTACGTGGAGAGGCTGACAGCTGGGTCCACGGTCGCACGCAAGGAAGTACCTCCTTATTACATGCAAAATAATGATTCCTCCACCTGACAGAGGGGACCCACCGGAAGGGCCTCTGAATTTCGCGAAAAAAACGTTCCTCCCGCTGACAGCTCAGACCCACCAGCCGTTGGATTGACATCCAACATCTGTCGTGTATCTTCTATCTCTTGTCTTCTTCCTCCAGCCGCCCAAACCAAACCACCTCGTCGGTTCCGCCTGCTGTCGCCTCCCACGGCTGGCTGTGCCTCCACCGCCCTACCGTACCCTCAAACGTTGGCCAGTCCCTCCCTCTATTCCCCCACACGTCCTGTTATTCTCCGGCGACGTCAGCCCCAACACGCACCCGCACCCGAACCAGCCAACCCTCGTACTCCCCTCCGCCTGTGACTAGACTGGCGCATCTTCCACGACTCCTGTTCCTTCCGTTTGAGGCCTCGCCGTCATCCTCTGTCTTGGTTCGCTCACTGTGCGCGGTGCGCCGCCGTCTGGCGTTGTCAACGTGGCCAACAACCGAGAGGAATAAGGAGATGACTGTACGTGGAGAGGATGACAGTAGGGACCCACCAGGGTCATGGCAGTACGCAAGCAAGTGCATCGTTATTACAAGCCCAAAAAAATGGTTCCTCCTAATGGTTGGACATCTGGGGCCCATGCCATTGTCAACGTAGTCAATAAACGAGAGAATTGCACAACGAGCGGCTGACACCAGGGACCCAGCAGGTCGCGCAGTTGTTATTTACTTTTTTTTAGGAACAAGCTGTTGTTATTTACTAGTTTTAGAGACGGACCAGGGTAACAACGGGGCTGTGCGGGGGCTGTGGCCCATCTAGTCAGGGTTTTATTTTATGTTTACCACATCATAAGCCCAGTTGTGTCTTTTCCTTTTTGAAAATGGCTAGCCAAGTTCTACCTTTTTGAAAGAAATACCCAATGGAGGCCTACTTGCTTTCTCAGCCCTGCTGAGATGCAAATCTTTCAAGGCGAGAGCGATGTATTCGCTTACCTAGAAAATGAAGTAGTAAGAAATGGGATGTAAATTTTAAAAACGGAGCAAACCGGCAATTAGTTTCAAATATCTTTTTTTAAGATTTCGAGATTTCAAATTTAATTTTTTTTTGCAGGGAAAATTATGTTGGATTTTAACTTGATATAAATTTATTATTTTTAAATTAGCTTGAACGTGATTCAAAGTTTCGGGATTAAAAACAGTTCGGACCGCACCAAAATATGAAAATTTGGTTGAATTTTTAACCGTGGCCAGAATATGGGCTGTAATGGTAACAAAAAGAATAATGGCTTAAAAATCCTTAAGAATTAGCCAATGGGCTATAGATTTATTAGCAATAATGGCAGATGGGTTGTATGCTGTTTTGCACATATTTGAGGATGACTTGTGGGCCTACCAGGTTAACGCGTACACTTTCCTAAAGGAAAGCTTGAAGCGCAGGCAAGGCCTTGTCAACTTAGTTAACACACAAGAGCAGTTACTGTTGGATGTCCATCCAACGGCCGTCATGCTTCTTCAATCTCTGCTCTTCCTACTCCAGCCGCTCAAACCAGCGCTGGCGGGACTGCCTGCTCCCTCCTCCCGTGGCCGGCTGTGCTACCGCGCAGGCCTCACCGCCCCACCCTACTCCCATCGCTGGCCTGGCCATCCCTCTACTCACCCACACCTGCTGTTATTCTCCGGCGATGGCAGACGAACCAGTAAACCATCGTACTCCCCTCCGCGTGGGAAACAACTATCGAGTCTTCCCTGGCTCTGTGTCGTTCCCTTCCTAGGCCTCGCCGTCGTCCACCACCCTGGTGCTCTCGGCGCGGCGTGGTCAACGAACGACATCCATCGGAAGAGGACTGTATGTGGAGAGGCTGACAGCTAGGTCCACGGTCGCACGCAAGGAAGTGCCTCCTTATTACGTGCAAAATAATGATTCCTCCACCTGACAGCGGGGACCCACCGGAAGGGCCTCTGTATTTCGCGAAAAAAACGTTCCTCCCGTTGACAGCTCAGACCCACCAGCTATATCTTCGCACGCAAGGAAGTGCCTCCTTATTACACACAAAAAATGAATACTCCCCCTGCTAGCTGGGACCCACCATAGTTGGAGGCTGACTTGTGGGCCTACTAAGTTAACGTGGATGGAGGGCTTTGTCAACTTAGTCAATATGAATGATTCTAGCTCCAGTGACCATACGATGTCCATCCAACGGCCGTGGTGCTTATTCAATCTCTGGTCTTCTTGCTCCAGCCGCCCAAACAGCGCCGGTCGTGCAACCTGCTCCTGCCTCCCGTGGCCGGCTCTGCTGCCGCGCAGGCCTCACCGCCCCACCCTACTTGCATCGCTGGCCTGGCCATCCCTGTACTCACCCAGACCTCCTATTATTCTCCGGCGACGGCAGCCTCACACTGCAGCCCAACCAGTAAACCCTCTACTCCCTTCCGCGTGGGAAACAACTGCCGAGTCTTCCCCGGCTCCGGGTCATTCCCTTCCTAGGCCTCGCCGTCGTCCACAGCCTTGGTGCTCTCGCTGCGGCATGGTCAACGTGGTCAAGGAACGAGTTACATCGGAAGAGGACTGTACGTGGAAAGTCTGACAGCTGGGTCCAGGGCCGCAACAAGGAAGTGCCTCCTTATTACGCGCAAAACAATGATTCCTCCATCTGACAGCGGGGACCTACCGGAAGGGCCGTATTTTGCGAAAAAACATTTCCCCCTGACAGCTGGGACCCACCAGCTATATCTTCGGACGCAAGGAAGTGCCTCCATATTAGGCGCGAAAAAAATTGAATCCTCCCCCTGACAGCTCGATCCCACCATTAATACCTTCGCACGCAAGGAAGTGCCTCCTTATCCTCCCTGACAGCCGGGCCCCACCTGGTCGAAACGTGCGTAGCGTTGTCATTCTGGTCACGAACGTGTACGTACATACTGGTCGATCGGTCACTCTGCAACGATGAACCATGGTCGAGCAAGCAACGACACGTGTAGTAGTAGAGCCCCCGACGTAGCAGTTCAGGCAGTCCCTTCTAAACTGTGTACACGTACGTACAGCCAAATCGCAAAAAATATGGCCACGTACGTACATACGGGCGAGGTCTTGAACGCCTACTCGCGCATACGTATGGCCAGGCTCGTGTACATGGATGTAACGACCCGAGACCGACGCTCTAGACGCCTTCCATGTTTTTGTTGTATCCGCTTTATTTATTTTTTGCTTGTTGCATTTCATCATGGCATCGTGTGCATTGCATCCACATGTTTTCGTAAAACTTGCATCCGTTCGTAGTTGCCGCTTCTCTCTTCGTCTCCGTTGACCTTTTGTCAGGCCCCTTGTCTTTGTCAACCTCTCTCAGACCCCCTTGCGTGTGTGTCCAAAAACTTCCCCGAACCCAAATCGCTCGGTCATGACCGATGGGTCCGGATCATCCCCAAACATCCGCAAAGCATCTCCGGTTTCTTACTGGGACTACCTAACCTATTTTTCTCGACCGCCCGATCTAAATCGGATGGTCCGATCTAGCCCTCTTTAGAACTGCTACTATATATAGACCCACCTCCAATCAGTTTTAGGCAGCAACCCTAGATCCTAGCCCTCTTGTCCCGTCGGCGCCGCCGCTTTCTCCCACCTCGGGATCCCTCCCGATCCACCCACCTTTGTTAGACTTAATCTTGATTTATGTATCTGCATAGTTTATTTTTCGTTATGCATGTAGCTTAGTTTGTCTAGGGAGTAGATTGTCCGACGAAGCTTCAGCGGAGGCGTGCGGAGAAGGCGAGATGCCAATGCGTCGTGCGATACGGCGATGATGACGAGATGCCGATGGCGGCGTGAGGCTGCAGTGCTGCGCGAGGCAGCGTGGCCGTGTGATGCGGCAAGTGCGACGAAGGCTGGAGCGTGGGGCCCTACGTGCATATTGAGTTGGCCTAGTCCTTTGGCCGTTAAGAGGAGGTTGAGCAAGGGCCGGGCATAGGCGTGCATGTAGTAGTGATTAGGCTGCATGCATAAGTTGTTAGCCGAGTCTTGTGGCTGCTGGAATGATTCTAGCTAGGAGTAGAATAAGGCCTGTTAGTACGTGCATGTAGATAGGATTAGTTAGTGCATGGAGGACGTGCAGTTAGTGGCCGGGTGTGATGGCCGGCGTGCGTGCGTTGAGTCTTGTATCTAGTATTTAAGTGACTAGATGAATGAGATAAGAGGCTGTGAGTGTTGGGAAAAGATGTAGCGTTCATTGAGCCAAGGAAGGTGCCTCATTGCAAAGCAGTTTGTGTTCCTCCTTGGTACATGCGTGCGTGTGTGTGTGTGTGTGTGTCTGTCTGTCTGTGTGTGCTGAGTTTTCTCATCATGTATGTGTTCTTGAGAGAAACCACAAGTGAGATTTGTGTGAGGAAGAAGAAGAGGTGCCGCGAGGAGAGGCGGCGCCAACAACCTTCTCCTCTCCTTCCGCGCCGACCAATCCCGCAGCCTCCTTCCGATCCAGCCAGCCACCTATCTGGCCGAGCCCCAACCACCAGAGACCGGAGGACCACTTCTCCTCGCAGCTGTGCTCCCGAACGAGAGCAGCGCCCCAGCTTCTTCCTCACGCTGCTCAACCTCGACCCCGCCGCCAGTGCCTCGTCGACCCGCCGCACGCAGCAGCACCAGCAGGATTCCCCTGCGTCGCCCTTCCTTCTTCCTTCCCCTGCTTTTCCTTCTTCCCCTGCTCCTCCCGCCTTCACTAAGCTCTCTCTCTCCCTCTGCTCTTTCGCAGGAAGGTGGTGGCCTCAAGGAGCTTGCCTGCGCCCCCATGGCTAGTCCGCAGCGCCACCCCGTCAAGTCCTTGGACGGATCCGGCTGCCCCTCACCTCCTCATTCCGCCCCTGGATCCCCTTGCCTCGTCGACCCGCGGGTCTCCTCATGCCCGGAGCCGCCAAGCCGCTTCCTCGCCAGGTCCGCCTCCTCGCAGTCACCTGTGCCACTCCAGTGACACGCCATGGATGCGAGCCTCCTCCGCGCCAAGTCTGTCGTCACGCCGCCGCGCCCGGACCCAGGTGTCCCGGTCTTCCCCCGAACCACCTCGGGCGTTTCTCCGTTGTCTCCGGCCACCTCGCCTCCGCGCCAGCAGCTCCACCTTCCCACCGCGCCAGCAGCTCCAGGCCTCCAGCCGCTCAAGTCCCGCCGCGCCGCGCCTCTGCTTCGTGCGAGCAGAGACGAGACGACTGCTGCAGCTCGCTCGTCCTGGAGCGTTGACAGCATCGCCCCGAGCAGGCCTACCTCCACCTCCTCACCGATGGCCCAAGGCCCAACGTGAGCAGCTCCCCCAGCCCAGAGTGCTCAGATTCGACCCAAAACGTTTTTTCCCCACTGGACGATTCTAGCAATTATCCAGGAACGGCAGTTTTACAGAAAAAACCCTCCGTGTTCATGCATATCATATCTCACAAACTATGCATCATATGTAAAAACTTCATATATGTAAAATGCTCAGTTTTTCTTGTACCTTCATGATATGCAACTTTCATCCATGTTTAAAATGTTTAAAATGCTGTTTGCATTCAATTTGCTAAATGGTTTATTTAATAACTAAATAACCGTAGCTCTGAATTAAATAAACTTTATATTTAACTTGTCTAGAAAAATGCATAGATTAACATGGTGCACTTTATTTTACTGTTTAACAACTTTAAAATATGGTTTTAGTCAGAACAGTAGCAAATTCAAAATATGCACATGGGGATTTTCCGGAATTGTTGTTTGTCGTTTCCGGCCTCATTTAAACTTGCCTAAATAGTTAGATTAATTATGTTTCACCTCTTGCCATGTTTAACAACATTTAATATTGTTGAGTAGCATAACCGAGAGTGAACTAAATATTTGAATGTGGTGTTTCGTCAATATGCAACTCGTTGCATATTGAGCTCCACTTAACTTGTAGTATTGTTTCTTGCACTTTGCCATGCCATGTATCATTAAACCGGACATGCATCATACTTGATTGTGCATCATGCCATGATTATGCTTGTTGGTTTACCATGTTGTTTGCTTCTTTCCGGTGTTGCTTCTTCTTGATAGTTCCGGAAACGTTGCGATTGTAAGGATTCGTTCGACTACACCCGTTTGTCTTCTTCATGGACTCGGTCTTCTTCCTAGCGGGATTTCAGGCAAGATGACCATCACCTTGGATCTCACTACTATCTTTGCTTTGCTAGTTGTCTCGATGCTATCGCTATGTCGCGCTACCTTCCACTTGTTTATCAAGCCTCCCAAATTGCCATGAACAGCCTCTAACCTTTTTCACCATCCCAGCAAACCGTTGTTTGGCTATGTTACCGCTTTGCTCAGCCCCTCTTATAGCGTTGCTAGTTGCAGGTGCAGATTCAGATTGTTCCATGTTGGGACATGGATATCATGGGATATCACAATATCTTTTATTTAATTAATGCATCTATATACTTGGTAAAGGGTGGAAGGCTCGGCCTTTTGCCTGGTGTTTTGTTTCACTCTTGCTGCCCTAGTTTCCGTCATATCGGTGTTATGTTCCTTGATTTTGCGTTCCTAACACAGTCGGGGTTTATGGGCCCCCTTGACAGTTCGCTTTGAATAAAACTCTTCCAACAAGGCCCAACATTGGTTTTACCATTTGCCTAATAACAACTAAAACTTGCATTGGGACCTGCCGGCCCCCGAGGTCTCTTAATCAACCCCCCCGGGCCAGTGCTCCTCATGAGTGTTGGTCCACCTACCTAGCAGTCAGCGGTGCCGCCTCGGGACAACTCGATGGTATTTTGGCTACCGTCCACTTCGCATAGACGGTGTTGTCCTGAGAACGAGATACGCGCGGCTCTTATCGGTGTATCGACGCACCGGGTGGTCTTGCTGGATTTGTTTTACCATTGTCGAAATGTCTTGTGAACCGGGATTCCAAGCTTGATCGGGTTGTTCCGGGAGGAGGATTTTCCTCCGTTGATCGTGAGAGTTTGTGATGGACTAAGTTGGGACACCCCTGCAGGGTTTGATCTTTCAAAAGCCGTGCCCACGGTTATGTGGCAGATAGAAATTTTTAATATCCGGTTGTAGAGAACTTGACACCAGATCCGAAATAAAATACACCAACCGCGTGTGTAACTGTGAACGTCTCTTTTCAAGTGAGTTCGAGAAGAGAACACGGTGGGGTTATGTTTGACACGTAAGTAGTTCAGGATCACTTCTTGATCATTACTAGTTTGCGACCGATTGCGTAGTTTCTCATCTTATTCTTGTACTCATAAGTTAGCCACCATACAATGCTTAGTCGCTTGCTGCAACCTCACCACTTATCCTTTCCCTACCCATTAAGCTTTGCTAGTCTTGATACCCATGGTAATGGGATTGCTGAGTCCTCGTGGCTCATAGATTACTACAACAACAGTTGTAGGTACAGGTAATGCGATGATCTGATGTGAGAGCGATGCTTGCTTGTTTTGGAGGTCTTCTGCTTCTTCTTCTTCGATCAAGGGATAGGTTCCGGGTCGGGAGCCTGGGATTAGCAGGGTGGATGTCGTTCTTCTTTTTCATTTGGTTTGATCCATAGTTGGATCCTGCTCTTCTCTATGATGATTGATATGTATTGATGAACTGTTGTATTCATGTTGTAGCTTGTGGCGAGTGTAAGCCTTTATCTTGTATTCCCATCTATTCAATACATGGTATGTTGTAATGATATCCACCTTGCTATGCGCTGGAAATGTGATTGTGTCCCAATCATGAATTCATCATGTGATTGGGATAGAATCACATCTTGGGCGCTACAAGTTGGTATTAGAGCCTTACCGACCGCAAGAGCCCCTTGATTGATCGAACCGCTGACGTTGTTGAGTCTAGAAAAAAAACTATTTTGAGTCTAGTTATATCTGAGAGTAGGAATTCTTTTTACTCCTCAGCCCCTTGGTTGCTCTGGTGAGGAATCATGACGTAGGTGTTTTGTTTCCATCACTCTCCTTTTTCACTCAAACTTTTTTTAGGATCACGCGGGTATTGTTGGAATCGCTGCGATATCGGTGTGACGGGAAGTCTGTCTTGGTGCCTCCTATCTGACTTGACTTCTTCCGGGGAGTTGAGCTCCAAGGGGTTCTTGTCACATTCACGATTGTTTCAGTTCCGAAATACCAGAGGACGCCGACATCGAAAACGCTTCTATACTCTTTGTGGTGAGAGTAGTTTGGCGCCACCCAGTACTGGGGAGAGCGATCAGATGTATTGCCACAGCTAGTATAGGGGATGTTTTTGAAGGCCTGAGGTACACAATTTCTGAGGTTTTCTTGGTTATGTGTTGACGGATGGATACAGTTGGAGTGTAGGATTTGTTAGTTGTGTGAGATATTTGTGCCTCCTTGTATCCCCAACACCAGATTGCATAACCAGAAAGTTTCGGGAGTTCATAGGTGGGAATTCAAGTAGTTACCTAGGATATCTTTCCGACAGATGCATGATATGAGATTGGGGTCCAACGTCTAGTGGTTCATTTTTCAAGGTCGATTTACAGTGGTCGCGAGACGTCTTAAAGAATCCTTGGCTATGCTGATTCGGGGATGTCTCGTTTGTCATTCATGATGTCCACTGTACGTCATGCCGTGGGGCCTCATCGCGAACACTTTGGGTGAAATCTCTATCATATGTTTGTTTCCGGCTTATTTTGCAAGCCAAATCCTTTGTTTTGTTTTGAGTGGTGGTATTCGAGTTGCTTCAATGTCAAGTGTTGATTCCATACCTTTTCCTAAGCAGTGTTCTCATATTTCTATGTGAATACTAATCCTTCTTGATCATCAAGATTGTCATGTCAATCCTTTTCAACCGGTTCACTGCTCTTCAAGTTATTCCATACGGGCGCCGTTGAGAAGCCTGAGGATTTGTCTGTTTCATCCATCCCAAGTTGCCTTTGTTTTTTCCACCATCCCACCCTTTTCTTCAAGGACTCAGATTTCTTAATCAGGTATCCATTTTATTCATGCAAAGTCTCTTCATCCTTTTCTTTCAAGTTTCGATCCGGTGTTTTCTCATGAAGGTGCTCAGGAGCTTCAAGTTTATCATTCTTCATTCTCTTTTCTTCTCCGGTGGACTTAATTCAAGCTTCGGTGTTGATCATATCTCTTTCTTTTGTTTCACATGTTTTCGCATGTTGGAGTTTCTTATCCAAGGCTCTCTTATTTATTCACCTCTCCCAGTTCATATCCGGAGTGTTGAAGATATCTCAGAAGATTCACGTTTCCATTCTCAATCCGTTCAAATCATTTCAAGTTTGTTATCTCATTCAAGCCACTTTATACAACCTGTGCAATCTCTCCTTGAAAGTTGTTCAACGGTGTTCTCTTTTGAGTGGGCCCTAACCCACAGGTTTTTCCCAGGATCTTACCTGACTCTGCTAATACTTCCAGAGTTATTCTCAAATTCTTTTCAAAGTTTGACGTAAGAATGAATTTTCATCAGTCATATGCCCTCTCCAAGATCGCTTTCAAATTCTTTTCATCTTTCGCTCAACCTCTTTATTCTTCATTGCTCTGGAGTGTCTCAAATAATTTTGGTGGTTCTCGTCGTCATTCTCAGCATTTGAAGAATGAAGAAGAGTTTCTCTTAAACCTTGTCCGTTCTCTTGAAGATTCATGGTTCTAGCTTCATGCCATCCTCATAATTGTTTTCGATTGTGAGAATTCTTTTCATACTCATCCTAAGCATTTCATGAGTTCTTTCCATTTTACTCCTCCGAAGGACATCATTTCAAAGTTCTTCATTCTCAACTTTCAGCTCTCGTTCTCCAAATTCTTCCGATGAATCGTTCAAGCATTCTTTAATCAGCTCGTGATCTCTTCGTTCTCTTGTATCTGAATTCCCTCAAGTATCTTCATTCATTTTTTCTAATTATTCCTGGTGATTCGTGCTCTTTTCTTCATGCGTTTCAAGTTCTTACGGTGGTTCGTTTAAGATTCCTCTGAAGGAAATATGCCCTAGAGGCAATAATAAAGTTGTTATTTATACTTCCTTATATCATGATAAATGTTTATTATTCATGCTAGAATTGTATTAACCGGAAACTTGATACATGTGTGGATACATAGACAAAACACAGTGTCCCTAGTAAGCCTCTACTAGACTAGCTTGTTAATCAAAGATGGTTAAGTTTCCTAACCATAGACATGAGTTGTCATTTGATGAACGGGATCACATCATTAGGAGAATGATGTGATGGACAAGACCCATCCGTTAGCTTAGCATAATGATCGTTAAGTTTGTATTGCTATTGCTTTCTTCATGACTTATACATATTCCTTTGACTATGAGATTATGCAACTCCCGAATACTGGAGGAACACCTTGTGTGCTATCAAACGTCACAACGTAACTGGGTGATTATAAAGATGCTCTACAGGTGTCTCCGAAGGTATTTGTTGGGTTGGCATAGATCGAGATTAGGATTTGTCACTCCGAGTATCGGAGAGGTATTTCTGGGCCCTCTCGGTAATGCACATCATGATAAGCCTTGCAAGCAATGTGACTAATGAGTTAGTTACGGGATGATGCATTACGGAATGAGTAAAGAGACTTGCCGGTAACGAGATTGAACTAGGTATGGAGATACCGACGATCGAATCTCGGGCAAGTAACATACCGATGACAAAGGGAATGACGTATGTTGTCATTGCGGTTTGACCGATAAAGATCTTCATAGAATATGTAGGAACCAATATGAACATCCAGGTTCCGCTGTTGGTTATTGACCGGAGATGTGTCTCGTTCATGTCTACATAGTTCTCGAACCCGTAGGGTCCGCACGCTTAACGTTCGATGACGATTTGTATTATGATTTATGTGTTTTGGTGACCGAAGATTGTTCGTAGTCCCGAATGAGATCACGGACATGACGAGGAGTCTCGAAATGGCTGAGAGGTAAAGATTGATATATTGGACGATAGTATTCGGACACCGGAAGTGTTTCGGAATGTATCGGGTACGTATAGGAGTACCGGGGGGGTTACCGGAACCCCCGGGGGAAAGATACCGGGCAGCCCACAAGGGGTGGCCGCGCCCCCCCCCCCCCCATGGGGAGTCCGAATTGGACAAGGGGAGGGGGCAGCGCCCCCCTTTCCTTCTCCTCCTCCCACTTGGCGCGCCCTAGGGCCGGCCTCCTCCCCTCTCCCTCCTTTATATACGGGGGTGGGGGGCGCCTCCAAGGACACACCAATTGTTCTTAGCCATGTGCGGCGCCCCCCTCCACCGTTTATTCCTCCGGTCATATTGTCGTAGTGCTTAGGCGATGCCCTGCGCGGATCACTTCACCATCACCGTCACCACGCCGTCGTGCTGACGAAACTCTTCCTCGACACTTTGCTGGATCAAGAGTTCGAGGGACGTCATCGAGCTGAACGTGTGCAGAATTTAGAGGTGCCGTACGTTCGGTGTTTGATCGGTTGAATCGAGAAGACATTCGACTACATCAACCACGTTTAGCTAACGCTTCCGCTTTCGGTCTACGAGGGTACGTGGATACACTCTCCCCCTCTCATTGCTATGCATCTCCTAGATAGATCTTGTGTGAGCGTAGAATTTTTTTTGAAATTGCATGCTACGTTCCCCTACAGTGGTATCAGAGCCAGGTCTATGCATAGATGATATGCACGAGTAGAACACAGAGAGTTGTGGGCGATGATAGTCATACTGCTTACCACCAACATCTTATTTTGATTCGGCGGTATTGTTGGATGAAGCGGCTCGGACCAACCTTACATGACTGCGTTCATGAGACCGGTTCCACCGACAGACATGCAACTTGTTGCATAAAGGTGGCTGGTGGGTGTCTGTTTCTCCAACTTTAGTTGAATCGAATTTGACTACGGCCGGTCCTTGTTGAAGGTTAAAACAGCAAACTTGACGAAAAATCGTTGTGGTTTTGATGCGTAGGTAAGAACGGTTCTTACTAGAAGTTCGTAGCAGCCACGTAAAACTTGCAACAACAAAGTAGAGGACGTCTAACTTGTTTTTGCAGGGCATGTTGTGATGTGATATGGTCAGGACATGATGTGATATACGTTGTTGTATGAGATGATCATGTTTTGTAAAAGTTATCGGCAACTGGCAGGAGCCTTATGGTTGTCGCTTTATTGTATGAAATGCAAACGCCATGTAATTGCTTTACTTTATCACTATGCGTTAGCGATAGTTGTAGAAGCAATAGTTGGCGAGAAGACCACGACGCTATGATGGAGATCAAGGTGTCAACCGGTGACGATGGAGATCATGATAGTGCTTTGGACATGGAGATCAAAGGCACAAGATGATGGTGGCCATATAATGTCACATATTTTGATTGCGTGTGATGTTTATCTTTTATGCATCTTATTTTTCTTAGTACGGCGGTAGCATTATAAGATGATCCCTCACCAAAATTTCAAGATATAAGTGTTCTCCCTGAGTATGCACCGTTGCGTCAGTTCGTCGTGCCGAGACACTACGTGATGATCGGGTGATAAGCTCTACGTTCACATACAACGGGTGCAAGACAGTTTTGCACGTGCGGAATACTCGGGTTAAACTTGACGAGCCTAGCATGTACAGACATGGCCTCGGAACACTAGAGACCGAAAGGTCGAACGTGAATCATATAGTAGATATGATCAACATAGAGATGTTCACCATTGAAGACTACTCCATCTCACGTGATGATCGGACATGGTTTAGTTGATATGGATCACGTGATCATTTAGATGACTCGAGGGATGTCTATCTAAGTGGGAGTTCTTAAGTAATATGATTAATTGAACTTAATTTATCATGAACTTAGTTCTGATAGTTTTTGCATATCTATGTTGTAGATCAATGGCCCGTGCTACCGTTCCCTTGAATTTTAATGCGTTCCTAGAGAAAGCTAGGTTGAAAGATGATGGTAGCAACTACACGGACTGGGTCCGTAACTTGAGGATTATACTCATTGCTGCACAGAAGAATTATGTCCTTGATGCACCGCTAGGTGAAAGGCCTGCTGCAGGAGTAGATGCTGATGTTATGAACGTCTGGCAAGCTTGATCTGATGACTACTCGATAGTTCAGTGTGCCATGCTTTACGGCTTAGAATCGGGACTTCAAAGACGTTTTGAACGTCATGGACCATATGAGATGTTCCAGGAGTTGAAGTTAATATTTCAAGCAAATGCCCGAGTTGAGAGATATGAAGTCTCCAACAAGTTCTATAGCTGCAAGATGGAGGAGAACAGTTATGTCAGTGAACATATACTCAGAATGTCTGGATATCATAATCACTTGACTCAGCTGGGAGTTAATCTTCCGGATGATAGTGTTATTGACAGAGTTCTTCAATCACTGCCACCAAGCTACAAAGGCTTTGTGATGAACTATAACATGCAAGGGATGGATAAGACAATTCCCGAGCTCTTCGCTATGCTCAAAGCTGCGGAGGTAGAATCAAGAAGGAGCATCAAGTGTTGATCGTTAACAAGACCACTAGTTTCAAGAAAAAGGCAAAGGAAAGTAGGGGAACTTCAAGAAGAATGGCAAGCAAGTTGTCACTCCCGGGAAGAAGCCCAAGTCTGGACCTAAGCCGGAAACTGAGTGCTTCTACTACAAAGGGACTGGTCACTGGAAGCGGAACTGCCCCAAGTATTTGGCGGATAAGAAGGATGGCAAAGTGAACAAAGGTATATTTGATATACATGTTATTGATGCGTACCATACTAATGCTCGTAGTAGCGCCTGGGTATTTGATACTGGTTCTGTTGCTCATATTTGCAACTCGAAACAGGGGCTACGGATTAAACGAAGATTGGCTAAGGACGAGGTGACGATGCGTGTCGGGAATGGTTCCAAGGTCGATGTGATCGCCGTCGGCACGCTACCTCTACATCTACCTTCAGGATTAGTTTTAGACCTGAATAATTGTTATTTGGTGCCAGCGTTGAGCATGAACATTATATCTGGATCTTGTTTGATGCGAGACGGTTATTCATTTAAATCAGAGAATAATGGTTGTTCTATTTATATGAGTAATATCTTTTATGGTCATGCACCCTTGAAGAGTGGTCTATTTTTGTTGAATCTCGATCGTGGTGATACACATATTCATAATATTGATGCCAAAAGATGCAAAGTTGACAAAGATAGTGCAACATATTTGTGGCACTGCTGTTTAGGTCATATTGGTGTAAAGCGCATAAAGAAACTCCATGCGGATGGACTTTTGGAATCACATGATTATGAATCATTTGATGCTTGCGAACCATGCCTCATGGGCAAGATGACTAACACTCCATTCTCCGGAACAATGGAGTGAGCCACTGACTTATTAGAAATAATACATACCGATGTATGCGGTCCGATGAGTGTTGAGGCTCGTGGCGGGTATCGTTATTTTCTAACCTTCATAGATGATTTGAGTAGATATGGGTATATCTACTTAATGAAACACAAGTCTGAAACATTTGAAAAGTTCAAAGAATTTCAGAGTGAAGTGGAAAATCATCGTAACAAGAAAATAAAGTTTCTACGATCTGATCGCGGAGGCGAATATTTGAGTTACGAGTTTGGCCTTCATTTAAAACAATGTGGAATAGTTTCACAACTCACGCCACCTGGAACACCACAGCGTAATGGTGTGTCCGAACGTCGTAACCGTACTTTATTAGATATGGTGTGATCTATGATTTCTCTTACCAATTTACCACTATCGTTTTGGGGTTATGCATTAGAGACGGCTGCATTCACGTTAAATAGGGCACCATCTAAATCCGTTGAGTCGACACCGTATGAACTGTGGTTTGGCAAGAAACCTAAGCTGTCGTTTCTTAAAGTTTGGGGTTGCGATGCTTATGTGAAAAAGCTTCAGCCTGATAAGCTCAAACCCAAATCGGAGAAGTGCGTCTTCATAGGATACCCAAAAGAGACTGTTGGGTACACCTTCTATCACAGATCCGAAGGCAAGATATTTGTTGCTAAGAATGGATCATTTCTAGAGAAGGAGTTTCTCTCGAAAGAAGTGAGTGGGAGGAAAGTAGAACTTGATGAGGTAATTGTACCTCCTCTCAATTTGGAAAGTAGCTCATCAGAGAAATCTGTTCCCGTGATGCCTACACCAATTAGTGAGGAAGCTAATGATGATGATCATGAAACTTCAGATCAAGTTTCTACAAAACCTCGTAGGTCAACCAGAGTACGTTCTGCACCAGAGTGGTACGGTAATCCTGTTCTGGAAGTCATGTTACTAGACCATGAGAAACCTACGAACTATGAGGAAGCGATGATGAGCCCAGATCCCGCGAAATGGCTTGAGGCCATGAAATCTGAGATGGGATCCATGTATGAGAACAAAGTGTGGACTTTGGTTGACTTGCCCGATGATCGGCAAGCCATAGAGAATAAATGGATCTTCAAGAAGAAGACTGACGCTGATGGTAATGTTACTGTCTACAAAGCTCGACTTGTTGCAAAAGGTTTTCGACAAGTTCAAAGAGTTGACTACGATAAGACCTTCTCACCCGTAGCGATGCTTAAGTCTGTCCGAATCATGTTAGCAATTGCCGCATTTTATGATTATGAAATCTGGCAAATGCATGTCAAAACTGCATTCCTTAATGGATTTCTTAAAGAAGAGTTGTATATGATGCAACCAGAAGGTTTTGTCGATCCTAAAGGTGCTAACAAAGTGTGCAAGCTCCAGCGATCCATTTATGGACTGGTGCAAGCATCTCGGAGTTGGAATATATGCTTTGATAGTGTGATCAAAGCATATGGTTTTATACAGAGTTTTGGAGAAGCCTGTATTTACAAGAAAGTGAGTGGGAGCTCTGTAGCATTTCTAATATTATATGTGGATGACATATTGTTGATTGGAAATGATATAGAATTTGTGGATAGCATAAAAGGATACTTGAATAAGAATTTTTCAATGAAAGACCTCGGTGAAGCTGCTTATATATTGGGCATCAAGATCTATAGAGATAGATCAAGACGCTTAATTGGACTTTCACAAAGCACATACCTTGATAAAGTTTTGAAGAAGTTCAAAATGGATCAGTCAAAGAAAGGGTTCTTGCCTGTGTTACAAGGTGTGAAATTGAGTCAGACTCAATGTCCGACCACTGCAGAAGATAGAGAGAAAATGAAAGTCATTCCCTATGCCTCAACCATAGGTTCTATCATGTATGCAATGCTGTGTACCAGACCTGATGTGTGCCTTGCTATAAGTCTAGCAGGGAGGTACCAAAGTAATCCAGGAGTGGATCACTGGACAGCGGTCAAGAACATCCTGAAACACCTGAAAAGGACTAAGGATATGTTTCTTGTTTATGGAGGTGACAAAGAGCTCGTCATAAATGGTTACGTTGATGCTAGCTTTGACACTGATCCAGATGACTCTAAGTCACAAACCGGATACGTATTTATATTGAATGGTGGAGCTGTCAGTTGGTGCAGTTCCAAGCAAAGCGTCGTGGCGGGATCTACGTGTGAAGCGGAGTACATAGCTGCTTCGGAAGCAGCAAATGAAGGAGTCTGGATGAAGGAGTTCATATCCGATCTAGGTGTAATACCTAGTGCATTGGGTCCAATGAAAATCTTTTGTGACAATACTGGAGCAATTGCCTTAGCGAAGAAATCCAGGTTTCACAAGAGAACCAAACACATCAAGAGACGCTTCAACTCCATACGTGATCAAGTCAAGGAGGGAGATATAGAGATTTGCAAAATACATACACATCTGAATGTTGCAGAGCCGTTGACTAAGCCTCTTCCACGAGCAAAACATGATCAGCACCAAGACTCCATGGGTGTTAGAATCATTACAATGTAATCTACATTATTGACTCTAGTGCAAGTGGGAGACTGAAGGAAATATGCCCTTGAGGCAATAATAAAGTTGTTATTTATATTTCCTTATATCATGATAAATGTTTATTATTCATGCTAGAATTGTATTAACCGGAAACTTGATACATGTGTGGATACATAGACAAAACACAGTGTCCCTAGTAAGCCTCTACTAGACTAGCTTGTTAATCAAAGATGGTTAAGTTTCCTAACCATAGACATGAGTTGTCATTTGATGAATGGGATCACATCATTAGGAGAATGATGTGATGGACAAGACCCATCCGTTAGCTTAGCATAATGATCGTTAAGTTTTTATTGCTATTGCTTTCTTCATGACTTATACATATTCCTTTGACTATGGGATTATGCAACTCCCGAATACCGGAGGAACACCTTGTGTGCTATCAAACGCCACAACGTAACTGGGTGATTATAAATATGCTCTACAGGTGTCTCCGAAGGTGTTTGTTGGGTTGGCATAGATCGAGATTAGGATTTGTCACTCCGAGTATCGGAGAGGTATCTCTGGGCCCTCTCGGTAATGCACATCATGATAAGCCTTGCAAGCAATGTGACTAATGAGTTAGTTATGGGATGATGCATTAAGAAATGAGTAAAGAGACTTGCCGGTAACGAGATTGAACTAGGTATGGAGATACCGACGATCGAATCTCGGGCAAGTAACATACCGATGACAAAGGGAATGACGTATGTTGTCATTGCGGTTTGACCGATAAAGATCTTTGTTGAATATGTCGGAACCAATATGAGCATCCAGGTTCCAATGTTGGTTATTGACCGAAGATGTGTCTCGGTCATGTCTACATAGTTCTCGAACCCGTAGGGTCCGCACGCTTAACGTTCGATGACGATTTGTATTATGAGTTATGTGTTTTGGTGACCGAAGATTGTTCGGAGTCTCGGATGAGATCACGGACATGACGAGGAGTCTCGAAATAGTCGAGAGGTAAAGATTGATATATTGGACGATAGTATTCGGGCACCGGAAGTGTTTCGGAATGTATCGGCTACGTATCAGAGTACCGGGGGGTTACCGGAACCACCGGGGGAAAGATATGGGCCGTATGGGCCATAGGAGGGAGGCTAGGCAGCCCACAAGGGGTGGCCGCGCCCTCCCCCCCATGGGGAGTTCAAATTGGATAAGGGGAGGGGGCGGCGCCCCCCTTTCCTTCTCCTCCTCCCCCTCCTTCCCCTTTTCCCCTTCCGGTAAAAGGAAAGGGGGGGGGGGCGAATTGGACTAGGAGTCCAAGTGGGACTCCTCCCACTTGGCGCGCCCTAGGGACGGCCTCCTCCCCTCTCCCTCCTTTATATACGAGGGCGGGGGGCGCCTCCAAGGACACACCAATTGTTCTTAGCCGTGTGCGGTGCCCCCCTCCACCATTTACTCCTCCGGTCATATTGTCGTAGTGCTTAGGCGAAGCCCTGCGCGGATCACTTCACCATCACCGTCACCACGCCGTCGTGCTGACGAAACTCTCCCTCGACACTTTGCTGGATCAAGAGTTCGAGGAACGTCATCGAGCTGAACGTGTGCAGAACTCGGAGGTGCCGTACGTTCGGTGCTTGATCGGTTGAATCGAGAAGACGTTCGACTACATCAACCTCGTTATGCTAACGCTTCCGCTTTCGGTCTACGAGGGTACGTGGATACACGCTCCCCCTCTCGTTGCTATGCATCTCCTAGATAGATCCTGCGTGAGCGTAGAATTTTTTTTGAAATTGCATGCTACGTTCGCCTACATCCTCTTCCCTTGTTATCATATCAATTTATTCATTGTTTCAATCCTACCGGTGGTTCGTTGAAGACCTTCCCAAGTTTGAGCAATATCTCTCTTCAATCCTTTTTTAATGAGAATAAGTTGCATGCCAAATCAGTTGCTTGTCATCAATTTAATTTGGTGAAGGATAAGCACAACATAATTCTTATTCTTGTTTCCTCGAGGTGATTCAATTCTTTTCTTTCGGAGTTCGTTCATGATATCAATTTCTCAGTCTAAGTTTTTCATCTTTTCTTTTCCGGAGTTTCAAGTTTTCTCGGTTGTCTCGTCTTGAAGCTCCAATGCATTGCAAGACTCCAATCTTATTCTTTTCAACCTTCATTTCTTTTCTAGTATCCTTTCTGTCCGGAGTTCTTCCACGAGGTTCTACGTGGTGGTTCATCAAGATTTAATTCATTCTCCAAGTGTTCTTCAAGATTTTCTTGGAGGAGCTCAAGTATTATTCATCTTGCATTTTGAAGTGCGATTCTTTCTACCTTGTCATTTGAGGTGGTGTTATGTCATTCTTGACAATTTCCCTTCATGTTTCAAGGTTCACAAGTTGTTAAGAATGAGATATTTAAACCCATCATTTTCTCTTCGTTCAGGAGATCCTTTGCAACCCATCAATCTCTTCATTGGAGTTATCTTGGGTTATATTTCACCTAAAGCCTTCCCTAAGGAATGTTGGTATTATGGTGCTTATCAATGATCCAAGTTATCTCTATCATCTTGGTGGAAGAAGTGTTTCATCTCTTTGGTGTTCTCAATCAAATTAATTGATTCCGTTAGTGGGTGGTCTTCACCTCATAATTTTGGGATGTTTTCCATAAGACCATTGGAAATCATATCTTTTGTTGTTGATTTTCCAACAAATCCGTTCAACCCTTCTTCATAGGAAGGTTCCTTCATGTTCATTCATGGTGGAAGTTGTTGTTCTTTTCTCCGTTCTTTTCATTTCATTCTTTCATTTCTTCTGGAGGCATTGTGATGTTGCTCTTGTCAAGTATTATCTTGTTTGTCAAGATCATCTTCTTTTCCTTGCTTATCCATTTAACAGGAGTGTTGTGTCCTATATTTAAGTTCTTTTCAACTTAACAAGTTTTCCTTCTCTTTTCTACCGGAGTGCTGTCCAAATACTGTCATTCTTGTTCCTTGGCTATCTCATTATACCGGTGTGGTCATATTCTTTTGGTTCGTGAAGCTCTTATTTCATGTCTGTCAACCTACAAAGTTCTTGTAATGTTCCTTGCTCCTCTTCCTAATGGGATGTTAGCAATCTTGTTCATCTCCGTTGTATTCTTTATTTCAAGTTGTTCAACCTCTCAAGGTTCATGGTCTCACTTGTTTGTCGAAGAAGCAACTTTGTTTTACCTCTTCTCTTCCTCTTCCGTTCGTCATCCCTAGATCTCGGGGCGAGATGTCTTGCAAGTGGAGGAGAGTTGTAACGACCCGAGACCGACGCTCCAGACGCCTTCCATGTTTTTGTTGTATCTGCTTTATTTATTTTTTGCTTGTTGCATTTCATCATGGCATCGTGTGCATTGCATCCACATGTTTTCGTAAAACTTGCATCCGTTCGTAGTTGTCACTTCTCTCTTCGTCTCCGTTGACCTTTTGTCAGGCCCCTTGTCTTTGTCAACCTCTCTCAGACCCCCTTGCGTGTGTGTCCAAAAGCTTCCCCGAACCCGAATCGCTCGGTCATGACCGATGGGTCCAGATCATCCCCAAAGCATCTTTGGTTTCTTACAGGGACTACCAAACCTATTTTTCTCGACCGCCCGATCTAAATCGGATGGTCCGATCTAGCTCTTTTTAGACCTCCTACTATATATAGACCCACCTCCAATCAGTTTTAGGCAGCAACCCTAGATCCTAGCCCTCTTGTCCCGTCGGCGCCTCCACTTTCTCCCACCTCGGGATCCCTCCCGATCCACCCACCTGCTCCTCTCCTTCCGTGCCGACCAATCCCGCAGCCTCCTTCCGATCCAGCCAGCCACCTCTCTGGCCGAGTACCAACCACCAGAGACCGGAGGACCGCTCCTCCTCACAGCTGTGCTCCCGAACAAGAGCTGCGCCCCAGCTTCTTCCTCGCGCCGCTCAACCTCGACCCCGCCGCCAGTGCCTCGTTGACCCGCCGCGCGCAGCACCACCAGCAGGACTCCCCAGCATCGCCCTTCCTTCTTCCTTCCCCTGCTTTTCCTTCATTCCCTGCTCCTCCCGCCTTCACTAAGCTCTCTCTCTCTCCCTCTGCTCTTTCACAGGAAGGTGGTGGCCTCAAGGAGCTTGCCCGCGCCCCCACGGCTCGTCCGCAGCACCGCCTCGTCAAGTCCTTCGACGGATCCGGCCGCCCCTCACCTCCTCATTCCGCCCCTGGATCCCCTCGCCTCGTCGACCCGCGGGTCTCCTAAAGCCCGGAGCCGCCAAGCCGCTTCGTCGCCAGGTCTGCCTCCCCACAATCACCTGTGCCACTCCGGTGACGCGCCATGGAGGTGAGCCTCCTCCGCGCCAAGTCCGTCTTCACGCCACCGCGCCCGGACCCAGGTGTCCCGGTGTTCCCCCGAACCACCTCGGGCATTTCTCCGTCGTCTCCGGCCACCGCGCCTCCTCACCGGCCTCCTCCACCTTCCCACCACGCCAGCAGCTCCAGGCCTCCAGCCGCTCAAGTCCCGCCGCGCCGCGCTTCTGATTTGTGTGAGCAGAGACGAGACGACCGCTGCAGCTCGCTCGTCCTGGAGCGTTGACTGCATCGCCCCTAGCAGGCCTACCTCCACCTCCTCACCAATGGCCCAAGGGCCAACGTGAGCAGCTCCCCCAGCCCAGAGTGCTCAGATTCGGCCCGACACGTTTTTTCCCCTCTGGACGATTCTTGGAATTATCCAGGAATGGCAGTTTTACAGAAAAACCCTCCATGTTCATGCATATCATATCTCACAAACTATGCATCATATGTAAAAACTTCATATATGTAAAATGCTCAGTTTTTCTTGTACTTTCATGATATGCAACTTTCATCCATATTTAAAATGCTGTTTGCATTCAATTTGCTAAATGGTTTATTTAATAACTAAATAACCGTAGCTCCGAATTAAATAAACTTTATATGTAACTTGTCTAGAAAAATGCATAGATTAACATGGTGCACTTTATTTTACTGTTTAACAACTTTAAAATATGGTTTTAGGCAGAACAGTAGAAAATTCAAAATATGCACATGGGGATTTTCCGAAATTGTTGTTTGTCGTTTCCAGCCTCATTTAAACTTGCCTAAGTAGTTAGATTAATTATGTTTCACCTCTTGCCATGTTTAACAACATTTAATATTGTTGAGTAGCATAACCGAGAGTGAACTAAATATTTGAATGTGGTGTTTTGTCAATATGCAACTCGTTGCGTATTGAGCTCCACTTAACTTGTAGTATTGTTTGTTGCACTTTGCCATGCCATGTATCATTAAACCGGACATGCATCATACTTGATTGTGCATCGTGCCATGATTATGCTTGTTGGTTTACCATGTTGTTTGCTTCTTTCCGGTGTTGCTTCTTCCTGATAGTTCCGGTAACGTTGCGATTGTGAGGATTTGTTCGACTACGCCCGTTCGTCTTCTTCATGGACTCGGTCATCTTCCTAGCGGGATTTCAGGCAAGATGACCATCACCTTGGATCTCACTACTATCTTTGCTTTGCTAGTTGTCTCGATGCTATCGCTATGTCGCGCTACCTACCACTTGTTTATCAAGCCTCCCAAATTGCCATGAACAGCCTCTAACCTTTTTCACCATCCCAGCAAACTGTTGTTTGGCTATGTTACCACTTTGCTCAGCCCCTCTTATAGCGTTGCTACTTGCAGGTGCAGTTTCAGATTGTTCCATGTTGGGACATGGATATCATGGGATATCACAATATCTCTTATTCAATTAATGCATCTATATACTTGGTAAAGGGTGGAAGCCTCGGCCTTTTGCCTGGTGCTTTGTTTCACTCTTGCCGCCCTAGTTTCCGTCATACCGGTGTTATGTTCCTTGATTTTGCATTCCTAACACAGTCGGGGTTTATGGGCCCCCTTGACAGTTCGCTTTGAATAAAACTCTTCCAGCAAGGCCCAACATTGGTTTTACCATTTGCCTAATAACAACTTAAACTTGCATTGGGTCCTCCCGGCCCCCGAGGTCTCTTAATCAACCCATCGGGCCAGTGCTCCTCATGAGTGTTGGTCCACCTACCTAGCAGTCGGCGGTGCCGCCTCGGGGCAACTCGATGGTATTTTGGCTAGCGTCCACTTCGCATAGACGGTGTTGTCCTGAGAACAAGATACGCGCGGCTCTTATCGGGGTATCAACGCCCCGGGTGGTCTTGCTGGATTTGTTTTACCATTGTCGAAATGTCTTGTGAACCGGGATTCCGAGCTTGATCGGGTTGTTCCGGGAGGAGGATTTTCCTCCGTTGATCATGAGAGTTTGTGATGGACTAAGTTGGGATACCCCTGTAGGGTTTGATCTTTCGAAAGTCGTGCCTACGCTAATGTGGCAGATGGGAATTTTTAATATCCGATTGTAGAGAACTTGACACCAGATCCGAAATAAAATACACCGACCACGTGTGTAACCGTGAACGTCTCTTTTCGAGTGAGTTTGGGAAGAGAACACGGTGGGGTTATGTTTGACACGTAAGTAGTTCAAGATCACTTCTTGATCATTACTAGTTTGCGACCGATTGCGTAGTTTCTCATGTTATTCTTGTACTCGTAAGTTAGCCACCATACAATGCTTAGTCGCTTGCTGCAACCTCACCACTTATCATTTCCCTATCCATTAAGCTTTGCTAGTCTTGATACCCATGGTAATGAGATTGTTGAGTCCTCGTGGCTCATCGATTACTACAACAACTGTTGCAGGTACACGTAATGCGATGATCTGATGTGAGAGCGATGCTTGCTTGTTTTGGACTTCTTCTGCTTCTTCTTCTTCGATCAACGGATAGGTTCCGGGTCGGGAGCCTGGGATTAGCAGGGTGGATGTCGTTCTTCTTTTTCATATGGTTTGATCCGTAGTCGGATCCTGCTCTTCTCTATGATGATTGCTATGTATTGATGAACTCTTGTATTCATGTTGTAGCTTGTGGCGAGTGTAAGCCTTTATCTTGTATTCCGATCTATTCAGTACATGGTATGTTGTAATGATATCCACCTTTCTATGCGCTCGAAATGCGATTGTGCCCCAATCATGAATTCATCACGTGATTGGGATAGAATCGCATCTTGGGCGCTACAATGGAGAGGCAGCAGACGGCAGCAACGGCGTCGTGTTCATCGGGAGCCAACCGGCTTGGACCGAACAGCTGAAACGAGGTCTGCCTTACCGCAGAACAGAGGAAACGGCCTTTCTGTTCGACCGCGTACGGTCGAAACGGGGTCTTGTTCCTCGGGAAGGGTCTGGTGTACTGCAAAATGGAGGAAATGGACTTCTGTTCGAGTGCCTACGGTTGAAATGGGGTCCTGTTGATCAGGAGGGTTGTGGCGTACTGCAAAATGGAGGAAACAGACTTGTGTTGGAGCGCTACGGTCAAAACGGGGGTCCTGTTCATCGGGAGGGGTGTGGCGTACCGCAAAACGGGACTCCACGGGCTACTGTTCATCCACCGTCGACTTCCTCCAGCCTCCACCTGCTACTGTTCATCCACCGTCGACTTCCTCCTGCCGCCACCAGCTACTGTTCATCGACGGGGTCCTGTTCATCCAGCCTCCACCGGCTACTGTTCAACCAGCCCTCCATGGGGTCGTGTTCATCCAGCCTCCATCGGCTACTGTTCAACCAGCCCTCCACGGGGTCCTGTTCAACCAGCCCTCCACGGGGTCCCTCCACCGGCTACTGTTCATCCACCCCCACCTCCTCGATCGAGGTCCTGTTCATCCAGCGGCAACGGCCTCTACTACCACGGGGTCCTGTTCATCTAACCCCCACCGAGAACTGTTCATCCAACCCCCAACAACGATCACTGTTCATCAAGAGGCAGCAGGTTCGATCGGCTTCAGTTAGCAGCAGTAGCGAAGGAATCACTCGATCGGGTTCAATTAACAACAAGGGATCGATCGCTCGGGTTCAGTAACGCGTAGCTAGTGCAATAGCTCGGGTTCAGTAAGCGAACGCCTCGCTCGGGTTCCGTTAGAGCCCAACGCCTCGCACACACGCGCGTACGTGTACGAGAGAAACGCGCAATCCCTCCGTGCATCGCTCGGCCCCGACCACCCACCGTAACCGGGAACTCCCCAAAATTTTCCTCGCCCTCGCTTCTACCATGATTTTTTCCGTCATGGACAGCCCAAAGAATGTCATGCAGGTGCGTCCTCGGCCCGCCCAGGACAAAAAGCCCATTTTCTGTCATGATTTTTTGTCATAGAAGTAGGAGCCCACCACATCTATGATGATATCGGGTTTTGTCACAATTATCGTCATAGAAGTGTCATAAACATGACAGAAAAAAATTCGTTCCGGCCAAAATGTCATGGATGTGTCTTTTTTGTTGTAGTGCTAGTTGGTGCTTTATAAGAGAAGATGGAGACTCAAAATTAAAATAAAAACTGCATAAAAGTAAATAGAAAGGCCCTTCGCAGAGGGAAGCTAAGATTTGTAGAGGTGCCAGAGCTCATAGCTTAAATTGAGAGATAAAATTATTTTGAGAGGCATGCTTTTCTTGTCAATGAAAACGACCGAGAATTCCCAATATCTTCCATGCTAGATAAATCATAGGCGGTTGCCAAATAGAAAATAAAGTTTATTTCCTTTCCACCATTCTTACACAATCCATGGCTAGCCATATCCAAGAGTGCCTTCCATACCAACACTTTCCAAGGAATTTATTATTAACATCATATAATATTTTTTTCATTTCGGGACTGGGCATCCCTATTACCTGCCACACTCTCATGCAATGACAAGTGAATAAACACTCATCTTGAGAATAAAATACCTAGCATGGAAAATATTGGCCACCCCCTGCCGCTTCATGAGTTGTACGGGCCCACAAAATGGAAATTCATTTTGAAAATTAGAGTTGGCACATACAAATTTACTTGGAATGGTAAGGAAACACCGCATATAGGTAGGTATGGTGGACTCATTTGGAACAACTTTGGTTTAAGAGATTGGATGCACAAGCAACATTCCCGCTTAGTACAAATGAAGGCTCGCAAATAGATTGACAATAGACCAACCAAAAAACAAAAACGATCATAAACATGCATTGAACATAACTAACACTAAATAATGGACCACAAGTAGGATGTAACTTCGTTGCATAACTATTGGCTTTCATGCTTGCATAGGGAATCACAAACCTTAACACCAATATTCTTACTAAAGCATAATTACTCACCAACATGACTCACATATTACTATCTCCATATCCCAAAACTATTGCAGGCAATCAAGTTTTTAATATCCAATGATCTTCATGAAAGTTTTTATTCTATCCCTCTTGAATATTCATCACATTGGGACCCAATTCATATCTCGTGCAAATTACCATTGCTATTATCAACTCTCAAAAAGATTTAAGTGAAGCACGAGAGCACAAATATTTCTTTAAATTTTTTCATATAACAACTCTCAAAATAATATAAGTGAAACATGAGAGTTTATTTCTTCAAAACATAATCATATCAACTCTCAAAATAATATAAGTGAAGCATGAGAGTTCATTTCTTTAAAACATAATCATATCAACTCTCAAAATAATCTAAGTGAAGCATGAGAGTGCATTTCTATAAAATTTTAATCACGATCGTTCTTTAAAAGATTTAAGTGAAGCACATAGAGCAATTGCCTAGCTCAAAAAAAAAATAAGTGAAGCACATTGAGCAATTCTAACAAATCATGATAACATATGGCTCTCTTAAATTGGTGTGTGCAGCAAGGATGATTCTAACAAACTAAATAGCAAACAAAGCAAAGACTCATATCATACATGACGCTCCAAGCAAAACTCATGATATGTGATGAATAAAAATATAGCTCCAAGTAAAGTTACCGATGGTCGTTAGAAGAAAGAGGGGATGCCTTCCGGGGCATCCCCAAGCTTAGTTGCTTGGGAGTCCTTGAATATTACATTGGGGTTCCTCAGGCATCCCCAATCTTAGGCTATTGCCACTCCTTATTCCTTCATCCATCTCGATCTCACCCAAAATTTGAAAACTTCAATCGCACAAAACTTAACGAAACCTTCGTGAGATCCGTTAGTATAATAATGCAAATCACCACTTTTAGTACTATTGTAAACCATTCATATTTTATTGTTGCATTATACCTACTGTATTCTACCTTTACCATGGCTTATACCCCCTGATACAATCCATAGATTCATCAAAATAAGCACACAACGCAACGAAAACAGAATATGTCAAAAACAGAACAGTCTGTAGTAATCTAAACATTGACCATACTTCTGTAACTCCAAAAATTCTGAAAAATTAGGACAACGTGGGCCATTTGTATATCAATTGTTTTTAAAATATTCAGAGCAAAAGCATGTTTATGTGAATTTACAAAATTCAAGAACTGGGCGCAAAAGTTTCTGTTTTTTAACAGAATCAAATCAACTATCACCCAAACCATCCTAAAGGCTTTACTTGGCACAAACACTAATTAAAACATAAAAAGCGCAATCATAATAGTAGCATAATTGTGTATTTATAAAAAACAGAAAATATAACTATTGGGTTTCTCCCAACAAGCTCTTTCTTTATAGCAGTTAAGATAGGCTTGAGATTTCAATGATGCTCACATAAAAGACAAGAATTGAAGCATTTGGACATTATTAGTGGGCCACTCCTTCATCTTCTTGTTCCTTCCCGAAGCTTCCAGGGTCTCTTATTGCCAGAAAAAAATCTCCGAAAAGTTCCGTGGCATTTGGAGTTTGTTTGGTACTGATATTCTGCAAAGTCAAAAACAAGCAAAAAACAGCAACTGGCACTAGGCACTAAGTTAGTAGGTTAGTCCCAAAAAATGATATAAAGTTGCTTGTAATTGTATATAAAACATCCAAGATTGATACTATAATAGCATGGAACAATCAAAAATTATAGATACGTTGGAGACGTATCACTAAGCAAGGAAAAAGAAAAACACCGAAGCGATCTAAACAACGATGGACAAACTACAACAATGACCATATCCGCGCCAAGCATCTCTTGACACCACAAGGACAACGAGGTTCTTCAACAATAGTGCCCATAGGAAGGGAATGCCACTCAAGGGTCATCGTCATCGGATCCAAGCACCAAAGGCTTGATTCTAGATTTTCAACCTGAAGAACAAGTCCGAGCTTATGCGAGCAATGCCTCAACAATTTAACGCCGCAAAAATATCATCGTTGCCAAGTATAACCTACTGATAACCCACAAGTGTAGAGGATCTACTGTAGCCTTTTTGGTAAGTAAGAGTGTTGAACCCAACGAGGAGCTAAAGGTCGGATTTGTTTTCTCTCAAGTTCTATCAACCATTGATACAACTCTACGCATACCAAGCGTTTGCTTCTCCAAGAAAAAAAGAAAAAAATCTACTTTGATGGTATAAAAAGATAGGTTTGCAAGATAATGAAGAACGTAAAAATAGAAGTTATTTGCTGTTTTGTAAAGGTATAATAAAATAAAGGATTGTCCATAGGCAATTGGATATGAAATTAATGTGATGATCATCTATTGGAAAAAATATGTGGAGAGGTGTACGCATACATCTAGCAAAACTCCATTAACTACTAGTACTTATGATTAGAACTCTAGCAACCATCCACAAATACCAGAGATTCATTAATGTAAAATGAAACCATAACATTAAGATTAAAGGCCCCCTTTAATCCCATACGCAACAACTCACGAACTGGGGTTTTGGTTTCAGTCACTCCAACAACCCACCATAAGTAAATCAATCACATATTGCAACACCCTACAACGTGAATCCCACATGTATGAGCAAACGGTGGGAACCATAGGACAACATCGTAATAACATACAACTCAAATCAACCATAGCATATCAAAATTAACCAATAGGATAAAAATAAACTACTCAGACATAATAGAGATGGAACAAATCATTGGATAATAATTCATAATATCAAGAAGCATGTTCAAGTAGGAGATTACATCAGTTGCGGGAGAGTGCTCCGCTGAATAGAGAGGGGGGGGGGGGGAGATGTTGACGAAGGTGCTGAAGTTGATGAAGCAGTTGACGATGACGATGTTTCTCCCAGCGGCGTTCCGGCGCCACCGAAAGAGAGGCCCCCTCCTTCTTCTCCTTCCTTGGCCTCCTCCTAGATGGGGAGAGGTTTCCCCCTTTGGTCCTTGGCCTCCATGGCTCCCGGAAGGCAAGAGCTCCTCCGAGATTGGATCTCTCTTCTCTCTACTTTTCGGTCTTTTTTGATACTTTTCTGAGGTCGATCACCGTTTCTTTAATATCCGAAGATCCATAACTCTGATCGGACTGATTTTTTTCCATAAAAATAGTTTTCCTGTGGTGAAAGAAGGGCATCAGCCGACATAGGGAATTGCCACACAGGTGCCCCACATGGGTAGGCCCCTGGCCCGCCATGTGTCTGCATGGGGCATCGTGGCTCCCCAGGCCTCCATCTTCTGGCTATAGGGTCTTTTATTCCATAAGAAAATCACAAACAATTTCAGCTCATCCCGACTTTGTGAATTTTTGACTTGTATTCCCAAATACACTAGAAAGAAGGAACTTAGTGATTTTTTCCAAAAACACAATCAAACCAGATCTATTCCAAACTTAGAATAGATGTTCAGTTTACATTATGAATACATTTAGAAAATATAGAAGAATTTATCACGCTAGAGTTTTTTTAGAGAGATTCCAAACTTAGTGATTTTTTATCCCAAATGTCCGCTTTTCAAGGAAAATGAAGAGAGTTTTTTTTGCTTAATTGTTTAGGCTAACAAAAAGTGGTCATATTTTACATGTTATTTGGTCTCTTTTCGAGGCTACATCTTAAAAAATATGTGGTAATGCATATGTTATGGCCGTGTTTTGTGTTCATAACCAAGTGAGATTTTTTGGCTCCAAAATTGAATGAGCTGTTTGTTTAAAGAAACACGGTAAATATATCGATAACTTAAACACAACTCCAAAGAAATCTGGCATGTACATGTCAGAGTGCACGATATGTCTGCAAAATCTCCTAGGAAATCTTTTCTTTTGGGGGGGGGGATCCTAGGAAATCTTTTCAAACATACTAGCATGCACATAATGCAAATATGTTAATCTAAAATAGTAAGTAGCGACAATATTGTTTACACTCATGAAGAAACACCGTTTGCCAATGATGGACGTCTGACACGCTTGGCAGTCGAGGGCTGCAGCATTAGCGGCGCTCCTCCCTGTGTGTTGTTAGTTAGTCCCGAGAGACAATCCAACATATTCTAGTGCAGTGTCAATATGCTCGCTCCATTTGGTTTTACTCCCTTTGCAAATTGAGGCTGCGGGCTCTGTCACCAACTAGCAACGCCACGCTAGAGGATCAGTGGCACTAGGCGTGCAACATGGTGCCTACGGCTCGATGTTGGGAGCTCTTCAAATTGGCAACGTTGTGCACGTAGAATATTTGGTTCGAAAGGAATGCCAGGATCTTCCACAAAGCCATGAGCTATTGTGGCGGGTGGGATCAGGATGACTTTCTTCTACCAAATTCCAATTGGAAAGGCAAGATTTTGGGAGACACCTCTTAGAGCATCTACAGTTAGGTCTCTCATACCTGTCTCAAACGCCTGGGCAGGCCATCCGGTTAGTGACCGGTCACAAAAAATCGACCCAACTGGACCTCTCAAACTTCGGCAAACGCCCGGGCTGACCGGCACACCTCATATCCAGCCCAAATATAGGGTGGATATGGGGTGGCCCGGGCATGCCCGGACGCGTCCGCCTGATAGGCCCGGCGCACCACAGACCCCACAAGAAACCCCAATCCAGACGCCGAGCTCAAACCCTAGCTCACTCTCTCCCTCTCTCGCTCCGTCCGTCCACTCCTCTCCCTCTCCGGTTCTGATCCCATCCACCACCTTGAGCAGCTCCAGCAACGACTCTGGCTCGGAGCTCGACTACGAGGAGGAGATGGCCCTTTGCGTTGGAGCGGTCCAAGGTGGAGACCGGCGGCAGCTCCGGATCTGGAGCGCCACCGCACCTCCAGCACCGGCGTAGCGCGGACGCCGGAGCTGGACCCTCCCGGCCCGCACGCAGCAACGCCCGGTGAGAACAGTCTGTGCCGACTGTCGGGGTTACGATCCCAACAATGAGTACTAGGGGTACGAAGAACGGGCAGAGCCTAACTACGGCGCAGGTGTAATGATACGTCTCCAACGTATCTATAATTTTTTATTGTTCCATGCTATTATATTATCTGTTTTGGATGTTTTATATGCATTAATATGCTATTTTATATTATTTTTGGGGCTAACTTATTAACCTAGAGCCCAGTGCCAGTTTCTGTTTTCCTTGTTTTTGAGTTTTACAGAAAAGGAATATCAAACAGAGTCCAAACGGAATAAAACTTTACGATGATTTTTCTTGGACCAGAAGACACACGTAGGACTTGGAGAGGAAGTCAGAAGAGTCCCGAGGGCTCCACAAGCCCTCAGAGCGAGCCCTAGGGGGGCGCGCCCCCTGGATTGTGGGCCCCACGGGAGTCCTCCAACCCTAATCTTTGGCCTATAAATTCAGAAATATTCCCAAATGACCAGAAGCGTCCACCAAAATACTTTTCCGCCTCCGCAACCTTCTGTACCCGAGAGATCCCATCTTGGGGCCTTTTCCGGCACCCTGCCGGAGGGGGATTCGATCACGGAGGCCTTCTACATCAATTCTATTGCCCTTCCGATGAAGCGTGAGTAGTTTACCACAGACCTACGGGTCCATAGCTAGTAGCTAGATGGCTTCTTCTCTGTCTTTGATTCTCAATACCATGTTCTCCTCGTTGTTCTTGGAGATCTATCCGATGTAATGTTCTTTTGCGGAGTGTTTGTCGAGATCCAATGAATTGTGGATTTATGATCAGATTATCTATGAATATTATTTGAATCTTCTCTGAATTCTTATATGCATGATTTGGTATCTTTGTATTTCTCTTAGAATTATCGGTTTGTTTTGGCCAACTAGATTGGTTCTTCTTGCAATGGGAGAGGTGCTTAGTTTTGGGTTCAATCTTGCGGTGTCCTCACCCAGTGACAAAGTAGGGGTAGTGAGGCACGTATTGTATTGTTGCCATCAAGGGTAAAAAGATGGGGTTGTTATCATATTGCTTGAGTTTATCCCTCTACATCATGTCATCTTACTTAAGGCGTTACTCTGTTCTTTATGAACTTAATACTCTAGATGCATGCTGGATAGCGGTCGATGTGTGGAGTAAAAGTAGTAGATGCATAATTGTTTCGGTCTACTTGACACGGACATGATGCATATATGCATAATCATTGCCTTGGATATCGTCATAACTTTGCGCTTTTCTATCAATTACTTGACAGTAATTTGTTCACCCACCGTATTATTTGCCTTCAAGAGAGAAGCCTTTAGTGAAACCTATGGCCCCCGGGCATATTTTCCATCATATATTTTAAGATCTATAAACCAAAAAACCCAAAAATATCTTGCTGTAATTTATTTACTTTTATTTTTTATGTTTTAGTAATCTTTTATATCTATCTCTATCAGATCTCACATTTGCAAGTGACCGTGAAGGGATTGACAACCCCTTTATCGCGTTGGGTGCAAGTGTTTGATTGTTTGTGCAGGTGCGTAGATTGGGGACTTGCTTGTATCTCCTACTAGATTTGATACCTTGGTTCTTAACTGAGGGAAATACTTATCTCTACTTTGCTGCATCACCCTTTCCTCTTCAAGGGAAAAACCAACTCAAGCTCAAGAAGTAGCAGGAAGAATTTCTGGCGCCGTTGCCGGGGAGATCTACATCAAGCCTACCAAGTACCCACCATAAACTCTCATCTCTTGCATTACATTATTTGCCATTTGCCTCTCATTTTCCACTCCCCCACTTCTAAAACAATTTCAGAAAAACACAAGAATATTTGGGTTTTTTTATTCGCCTTCTTTTGTTTGCCTTTATGTCTTACTTGGTTTGTTTGCTTGTTCGCTTGGAATAATTGTGTATTTATTGAAAATCAGAAAGAAAAACGTTTATGGATCCTCATCCACTTCCTAATCTTTTTAAAAGATCCAACTATGCTGAACCAATTGCTAGTGAGTTGAGTGCACTAGATTATCTTTATGAAGTTTTGCTTGAAATTCGTGAATCTGAAAATTGTGATGAAATTTATGAAGTGATTCACAATAGCTCCTTGAATGAAAAGCATGATTGCAATGATGTTATTATAAATTCTATTAGTGTCAATTGTGCTAATAATATGCAAAACCCTAAGCTTGGGGAAGCTAATTTTGATATGTCCACTACTTATTGTAATGATCATTATTGGGGTGATTCTTCTTATGATCTTGAAAATTTATTTAAGCCTCATGATAAATATGTTTGCAATAATATTGAAAGTGGGTTTGGAAGAGTGTCAACTCTAGGTAATAATGATCCCACTACTTTGGAGAATGATCAATCTTATGAAATTTTTGATAAAAGTGGGCTTGGAGAGGTCATGACTTTATTTAGTGACAATCCCACTATTTTGGAAGAGTGTCAACTTTGCATGCATGTGGATCATGTAGAGAAAATTTTATGTGATAGCTATATTGTTGAATTTGATTATGATCCTACATGTAATTATTATGCAAAAGGAAAGTATGGATGTATAAATCTTCATGTCACTAAATTACCTCTCGTTATGTTGAGATTGCTATTGTTTCTCTCTTCTTCCTTGCATATGCTACTTTTTGCTTGTCTTGATAATTTGTTTGCTTATAAAATGCCTATGCATAGGTGTTGGGGAACGTAGCATGCAATTTCAAAAAAATTCTACGCTCACGCAAGATCTATCTAGGAGATGCATAGCAACGAGAGGGGGAGACTGTGTCCACGTACCCTCATAGACCGAAAGCAGAAGCGTTAGCTAAACGCGGTTGATATAGTCGAATGTCTTCTCGATTCAACCGATCAAGCACCGAACGTACGGCACCTCCGAGTTCTGCACACGTTCAGCTCGATGACGTCCCTTGAACTATTGATCCAGCAAAGTGTCGAAGGAGAGTTTCGTCAGCACGACGGCGTGGTGACGGTGATGGTGAAGTGATCCGCGCAGGGCTTCGCTTAAGCACTGTGAGAATATAATCGGAGGAGTAAACGGTGGAGGGGGGCGCCGCACATGGCTAAGAACAATTGGTGTCTTCTAGCGGTGCCCCCCCCCCTCATATATATAGGTTGGAGGGGAGGAGAGGCAGCCAAAGGGGCGCCCATCCTACTTGGGCGCCTCCCAATTCGGCCTCCCCCTTTACCATATCCAGCGGAGGGGGAAGGAAAGAGGAGGGAGGAGGGAAGGAAGGGGGAGGCCGAATCCCTCCCCTTCCTTTTCTCTTCCCCCTTTCCTTCCTCCTAAAGGTGCGGCCCATATGGGGGGTGCAGCAGCCCCTGCTGGCTGCTACGTTTCCCCTCTTGGCCCATTAGGCCCATATCTTTGCCGGGGGTGCCCGGAATCCCTTTCCGGTGATCCCATATGTACCCGGTACCCCCCGGAACACTTTCGGTGTCCGACTATCATCGTCCTATATATGAATCTTTACCTCTCGACCATTTCGAGACTCCTCGTCATGTCTGTGATCTCATCCGGGACTCCGAACAACATTCGGTCACCAAATCACATAACTCATATAATACAAAATCGTCATCGAACGTTAAGCGTGCGGACCCTAAGGGTTCGAGAACTATGTAGACATGACCGAGACACCTCTCCGGTCAATAACCAACAGCGGAACCTGGATGCTCATATTGGTTCCTACATATTCTACGAAGATCTTTATCGGTCGTACCGTAATGAAAACATACGTCATTCCCTTTGTCATCGGTATGTTACTTGCCCGAGATTCGATCGTCGGTATCTTCATACCTAGTTCAATCTCGTTACCGGCAAGTCTCTTTACTCATTCCGTAATGCATCATCCCGCAACTAATTCATTAGTCACATTGCTTGCAAGGCTTCTTATGATGTGCATTACCGAGAGGGCCCAGAGATACCTCTCCGATACTCGGAGTGACAAATCCTAATCTCGATCTATGCCAACCCAACAAACACCTTCGGAGATACATGTAGAGCATCTTTATAATCACCCAGTTACGTTGTGACGTTTGATAGCACACAAGGTATTCCTCCGGAATCCGGGAGTTTCATAATCTCATAGTCGAAAGAATATGTATTTGACATGAAGAAAGCAGTAGCAATAAAACTGAACGATCATTATGCTAAGCTAACGGATGGGTCTTGTCCGTCACATCATTCTCCTAATGATGTGATCCCGTTCATCAAATGACAACACATATCTATGGTTAGGAAACTTAACCATCTTTGATTAACGAGCTAGTCTAGTAGAGGCTTACTAGGGACACAGTGTTTTGTCTATGTATCCACACATGTATCAAGTTTCCGGTTAATACAATTCTAGCATGAATAATAATCATTTATCACGATGTAAGGAAATATAAAATAACAACTTTATTATTGCCTCTAGGGCATATTTCCTTCAATAGGCTCTATATATGTATCAGTATGTCTTTAATGACTACTGCTTTGTACATACTGCGCCGTTGTTCCTTGTTCTGGTTACATCATGAATGACTCCATACACTTGCTCCACCCGTTGCTAAACTACCCCATGTTGCATTTAAGCAGGATGGTTAAACCTGTTGGTCGTGGCCGCCCGAATACATGGCCGGAACGATACGGCAGTTGAGCTGAATCGCCAGTTCATGGAAGGAGTCATGACTCAGTTTCCGCGCCCCAATGTGAATCAGCAACCAGCCCCAGTGACTCTGCAAGACTTTGCACGTCTCAACCCAACCATCTACTGCAGCTCAACTCAGCCACTTGATGCTGATGACTGGCTCCGTGACATCACCTTTGAGTTGGAGTCTGCTGTTGTAGCCCCTGCCAACTATGTCACCTTCGCGGCTTACTACCTGAAAGGTCCCGCTGCTCAATGGTGGGACAGCCACAAGCATTCCTTACCTGTTGGAACTGCCATCACTTGGCCGGAATTCCAAGCCGCATTCCGTGGGCCAATGTCGAACCACCATGGTTAGTCACAACGTCCCTGTTGAAATTGAAGGGTTGAAATTTCATTTTTTCCCCCATTGTTTTGAAGTCTTCCAATATTGACCTCATTCTGGGAATGGAATGGTTGAAAACACATACCGCTTCTATCATTTGCGCCACTAAAAGCGTCCATCTACTACATCCTTCAATGAGATAGTAAGCTACCATGCTCATCTTGTTCGAAATGCCGAAGCACGGATTTATTCCTTGAATGCATGAAACGCTTCTCCTCTTGTGAGAATCAAAAACGCTACATCCAAGTCTGATGCATCTGTCCGGTCCGCGTTCTCGATCAAGCTGAACATCGCACCCGTCAGAGGACTAACAAATTTCTAAAGGTTCAGTGGTCAAATCTTTCTGAAGATGAAGCCACTCGGGAACGTGAGGATCGTTTTCGTGATAAATACCTCGCTTTTGTTTCCTTCTACCTCCTAAAATCTCGGGACGAGATTTCTTGTAGTGAAGGAGAATTGTGACGCCTGGATAATTAAGCTACAGTAATCCTCTGCTAATGGTGCCATGTCATCATATTACTGTTGCTAATCTTCGCTTGATCCATATCGCAATTCAAATTCAAAACCAAGTTTAAAGTCAAAATTCAAATTTTATCAAACATGCAAACTAAAACAGAAAAGGAATAGAAAAAAACCCCTGGCTCCCCCTGGGCCTCGGCCCACTCCCACCCAGCCAGCCCACCTAACTCCGTCGGTCGCCTCCTTTCCCTGTACAACCGACCGGGGCGCTCCCGTTCGTCCCCGTCGGACCGGGCGCACCTCCCCGCACTGCCATGCCGACGGGGAGGGATAAGGACGCCGCTCTCCGCCTCCTCGGTCCTCACCCCCGCTCACTCCCCTCGCCCTCTCCGCATCTCCCTCTCCCCACCAGATCCCCTTCGGCCCGTCGACCCCGGCGCCAAGGAGGTTGACCATCGGCCTTGTCGCCCTCGTCTACATCGTCCCTGCCTCTGGATCGAGGCCAAAACGCCGCCTCACCGTCGCTAGCCTCGTGCATCTCCGCCACGGTCGCCGCATCTCGCCGTTGACCTACGCATCCCCGACCAGCCCCGGCCGCCCCGAGCACGTCCACGAGCTCCGTGGTGAGCTCCTCTGCCGATCCCCTCCCTTTCCCCTTCGATTCGTTACCGCAGTCACCGTCCCCGAGCTCTCCGAGCTCCTGCGTATGCGTGCATGCTTGCTGCCGCTGCTGTCTGTCTCTGCTGCTGCCTGTACTGCTTGTTGCCGCAGCTCCTCACACCGCTATTGCCCTTGCCGATGCTGCTGTCGCTTGTTGCTGCGCCGCTTGCCGATGCGCTGACTGCTACTGCATTGCTGCTGCTGGCGGTGCTACTGCTGCTGCGCCGCTGCCGCCCGCACCCGCCGACGTGCGCGCCTGCGTGCACCCCAGCCGCGTCGCGCACGCGCGTCCACACCCACGCCCACCTGTGCTCGCGCCCTCCCCTGGCAGTGCCCGCGCCCTCCCCTGGGCAGTGGCCGGCTGGCCGTGGCCATGGCCTTGTGCCTCCCGTGCTGTGCGTGTGTGTGCACATGGGGCTGGCCCTGTTTAATACTAAGATAGATTAGTCTAATTGCCTAACTAGTTCAACTAGTAGACTATGACGTGCGAGCCACTTTGTTTAACTAATTGTTTTAAATAAAAAATCTAATTCAGGTTCTGTCTATGACAGTAGGACCCACCCCCTAACTAAATTAGTTAATTCTTTTAAGTTGCCCATGTGACTATGACAGCTGGGTCCCACTGACCTTGTTGACCAGTCAATTTAACTATGTTTACTTTGACCCAGGCCCCACATTGTAACACCCCCAGTGGCGAGTTACAGTAATCCCATGCTAATGATGACATGTCACCACTGATACTGTTGTCAATCTCACGTTGACCCAAATCCTATTTAAATTCAAATTGAAATTTAAAGTCAAAATTCAAGTTTGTCAAACATGAAAATAAAGATGTTCAAAGTGTTGCGAATATTCTCCGGATATCTGTCATAATGAAGCCACATTTTCGTAAAGTGTTTAAATGCACTAAAACAATTAATACAGCAGTAAAACATTTAATTAAATACCTTTTTCAAATTAATAAAATGTTAAACTAATTTAATAGTTATTAAAACTGATTTAGGAATTAGTTACATATTTTATAAAATAAATTTAAAAAGAAACTAAAACAAAACAGTAAAGAAATAAATAAAATAATATGAAAAGTAATTAGAAACAGAAAAGATTAAAAGGTAAAATTAAAAAAAAGGAGAAAGACACCCTAACTCCCCTTGGGCCTCGGCCCACTCCCACCGGCTAGCCAACCAGGCCGGCCCGCACCGACGCCCAGCCTACACCCCCCCCCCCCCCCCCCCCCCTCGGTCCACCCCGCAAACCCTAGCCCCCCACTCGCCCCCTGCTTTCCCCCCCTCCCCGATCTGGATCGGGGGCAGGCAACCGGTGCCCCCGGCGCCTCGCCGCTCACCGCTCGTTGCCGCCGCTGCCCTGACCCCGTCGCCTTCGGTCCCCGACGCCGCCCGTCGCCCGGCCCCGCCGCTGTCGCACCTCGCCCCGGAGCCGCCCTGCCGCGCCGTACCGCCCCGCCCCGCCTCTCCTTTCCCGACCGGCAACACCACCGGACTCCGTCGAGCCTCGCCGTCCCCTGTGCCCCTGCAAACGCCCGTGAGCACGCCGCCCGCCTTCCCCTTCTCTCCCCGGGTCGCCGCGTGCACCGCCCCCTGCTGCGCTCGCGCCCGCGGTCGTCGTGCTCCCACTGCCCCCTCTGCGCGCCTTGGCCGCGCCCTATGCACGCGCGCTATCGCCGCCCGCTCCCGTTGCGTCCGCGCAGCCCCCTGCTCGCCTCGTGCAACCACGCGCCCGCCTCCGGCGCACGTCCTAGGGCTCGGCACCGCCCCTGGCCGCGCCCCCTCCTCTGGCCCCTGCTGCGCCTCGCCGGCTCGCCCGTTCGGGCGACGCCGCGCCCGGTACGCGCGCGCCAGCGCCCTTTTGGCCTCCCGGGCCGCTAACCATTGGGCCCCACCCTCCCTGTGTCTATGACAGGTGGGCCCAGCTAGAACATTTTAAAATAAAAGATAAAAATAAAAATGAATTAATAAAATAATTAATTAGTTAATTAATTAACTAAGTTAATTAACTCTGATTAAGTTAATCTAATTAAATAGTTAGTTTAATTAAACTGTAATTAGGTTAACCTAAACCTAATTAAACTAAACAGACACTGACAGGTGGGGCCCACACGTCAGTTTGACTAGGTCAACTGCACTGTTGACTGCTGACGTCACGATGACGTCAGCATACACTGTTTTGGATAATTCGAATTTAAATAATTAAATAAATTCCAGAAAATCAATAAAATTTAGAAAATCATATAAAATAATCCGTAGCTCAGATCGAAAAACTTTGTACATGAAAGTTGCTCAGAATTTCGAGACGAATTCGGATACGTGGTCCGTTCGTCCGTCACACGTCCCTAACTACCCGAACATGGAACCGTTCCTCTCCAGTCACCTGTCTGATAAATGTCCGGAACCGGAAAAACATTCTCGGATGGATTCCCCCTTCCTCGGTGACGTGCAACCTTACGTTAGGACACACCCGGCACTGCGTATTGTCATGTCATGCTCTTGTTTGCTTTATATTTACTGTTTCCTCCCCCTCTTCTCTCTCGTTAGACCCCGACGCAATTCCCGGTACCGACGCAGCTCCGGAGCCCGGCGCCACCGTTGACGACCTTGCCTTTGCCGCAAAGCAACCAGGCAAGCCCCCCCCTTAAGCATACCAATATCGCCCATTCTATTTTATCATGCTTGCATTAGAATTGCTGCTGCTGCTGCTTTACCTATTCTGATGCATAGCCTGTTTATTGTAACCTGCTATTGATAATTACCTGCATATCCTAAACTGCGTAGTTTAGGCTGGGTTGAGACCTATCAGTGACCCCACTTATCCCGATTGCCCCGCTGGATTATCTGAAGACCCGATCAACGGGATTGAAGACCAGGCCCCGACACCGCACATCACCCCTCTTAGTTTTAACGACACTGCAACGTTACTATCGAGTGCCGAGGGTGAGACCTCTTGTAGCACTTCTGATGTTAACTCTGTAGAGTAGCTATTTGGTCGTGGTCATCGAGGGTGATTCCTCCTTCACCACTTTCGGTAACGACGCTGTCGTGCAACACATCAAGTGTGAACCCATCGAGGGTGATTCCTCCGAGTTCACCTTGACGGATACATCGAGTGGGAATTCAACGAGGGTGATACCTCGGATTCCTCTCATGTTATGGACACACGGATACTTGGACTTTACACCGTTACTTGGATAGGTGGGTCGACCCTGAGGGGTACCCGCGTGTGATGTGAAGACGGGTCGCCTGTATGGTGCCCGAGTGAGGATACGAGGCGTGGCCGGGCATTCTTGGCCCTTGCCGCAAGTCCTCGAGACGGGGCGACGGGGTCACATCTTTCGTGAGTCTCTACTCGTTACCGCAAGCCCTAGTCCACGAACGATTTGGATTTTTGATCCGAGCAGGCCTCTGGTCTGATAGCACTAACCATCACGTGGGCATAGTATGGGCGTTCTGCATCGTAGCATCAGCCAAAATCTTTGTCAGACGTCCAGTTCAGCACTGCGGCCGGGCCGGGCCGGCACCATCCTGAGGGGTGGAGCCTGGTTCGCCCGGCACGCAATGACCCGGAGGGCGAGGGGCGATGGCCAAGACCCCCTTGCGCTTAGGATGTAGACCGGCGGGGACCTCTCTTCTGAGCTCTACGTAGGGTTGCGGTGTGTCGTTTGGCCGAGGCCGGGCATGACCCAGGAAAGTGTGTCCGGCTGGAGTTAATCGAGCGTGTTGGATACTACTACGAGTTGACTGACGACCAGTAGTAGGATCGGAGGGTCCCAGGCAGGAGGCCTTCGCCTTTCGATCGTAGTGTTTTATTTTGCCCCGCCTTTCTAAAGGCCTTTCTGTTTCTGTTTCATATCTGTACTCAGATATCTGATGCTTCCGCTGACGCTTGTTCGCAAGCTTATGTATTCGAGCCCTCGAAGCCCTGGCTTGTAATATAAAGCTTGTATGACTTTATTTATGTTTTAGAGTTGTGTTGTGATATCTTCCCGTGAGTCCTTAGGCTTGATCGTGTGCATTTGCGTGTATGATTAGTGCACGATTGAGCCGGGGGCGTCACACACATGTCATTGACTGTGGCTGGCCACTGCTGTGTATAAAAAGTATCTCATTGTTTAATTTCGAATTAATAATAATTTTAGAAATTGATTAAAACTTTAGAAAATCATATAAAATAATCCGTAACTCGAATGAAAAGGTTTTATACATGAAAGTTGCTCAGAAAAATATGATGAATCTGAATACGCCATCTGTTCATCTGTCACATGCCCCTAGCATAGAGAACATGGAACCGTCACCCTCCGTTTCATCTGTCCAAAATGCCAAACTTCGGGAAAACTTTCCCGGTTGTTTTCCCCCTTCGCCGGTATTACCTAGCACTGTGTTAGAACACCCCTAACACCGCTTATCGTCATGTCATGCTTAGTAATGCATCTGTGTGCTTTGTATTTACTGTTTCTTCCCCCTCTCCTTCTCCGGTAGACCCCGAGACCGCTGTTGATGCCCCTGTGATCGATGACGTCGACGACGACCCTTCTTCCCTTTCAGCAGAGCTTCCATGCAAGCCCCCCCCCCCTTGATCACTTCGATATCACCCATTCCATTCTCTCTCATGCTTGCATTAGATTTTGCTACTGTTATTGTTTGCTCCTATTCTGATGCATAGCCTGCTTTTGTAACCTGCTCATTGTACCTTACCTGCTTATCCTAAACTGCTTAGTATAGGTTGGTTGGTGATCCATCAATGACCCCCACCTTGTCCCTGTTGCCCCTGCTTCATCATCGATGACTCGATCAACGTGATCGACGACCAGAGACCGACACATCACTTCACCCCCTTAGTTGTACGACTCTGCATAGTTACTATCGAGTGCCGAGGGTGATACCTCGTAACGCACTCCTGATGATATCTCTGTAGTGTAGCTATTCGGTCATGGTCATCGAGGGTGATTCCTCCTTCACCACTCCCGATACGACTCTGTCGTGCAACCCCTCAAGTGTGAACCTCGAGGGTGATTCCTCTTAGTTCGCCTTGACGGTCACATCGAGTGGAATCTGTCGAGGGTGATTCCTCGGGTTTTCCACCTTGATGTTTTGGACACACGGTTACTTTGACTTTACTTCAGTTCCTTGTGAAAGTCGGGCGGGCCCGGAGAGCACCTGCAAGATGTTACGGTGGCGGCTGGCTGTTTAGCGGTATCACCTAGGAGGGGTGGTAGCTCCGGACTTGTCCCGATAGCCATCACTTCTTTTTAATAATGCACTAACAGGTTTGGGTATTTGTTCTGAGTTGGCCACTGGCCTATACGCACTAACCACCACGCGGGAATAGTTATGGGCCTTGACGTCGTAGTATCAGCCGAAGCTTTGTCAGACGTCTAGTTCAGCATTGTGGCCGGGCCGGATCGCGCCATCCAGGCAGAGGTGGTGCTAGTATTCCCCTGTGCACAATGACCCGGAGTGCAACGGGCGATGGGCCCAAGACCCCGGAGTGCTTAGTATGTAGACCGGCGGGGACCTCTCTGCTGAGCCTAGGTGGGGCTGCGACGTGTTGATCTTCCGAGGCCGGGCATTGACTCAGAAAAGTGTGTCTGGCCAGAGTAATCAAGCGTGTTGGGAAATGTGGTGCACCCCTGCAGGGAAGATTATCTATTCGAATAGCCGTGTCCACGGTAACGGATGTTCAGACTTGTATCCTGATCTATTACAACTAGAAATGGATACTTGAGATATGTGATGGATATGTTGGCTCCGAGATTGCTTTCTCGCAGGGAGTCGAGGAAGGATCTCTGGGCGTTAATACTACAACATGTTTGTTAAATATTAAACTGCTATTCTATACTCTTCTGAATGCTGCAAGATGCTTGGAGCTGCTTGAAGATGCTAGTCTTCGATATGCTAGGCCTTCCCCTCTATTCTGGCATTCTGCAGTTCAGTCCACAGATACATCCTTTCCTTTGATACTAATGCATACTTAGTATAGATATGATGCTTGCGAGTACTTTGGATGAGTACTCACGGTTGCTTTGCTACCCTCTTTTCCCCCTTCTTTCTTCTTTCCAGTTGATGCAATCAGATGATGGAGCCCAGGAGTCAGATGCCACCCCCGTCGACTACTACTACTACCCCAAGGGTGCCTACTACTACATGGAGATCGCTGACGACCAGGAGTAGTTAGGAGGTCCCAGGCAGGAGTCCTTGCCTCTTCGATCGTGTTGCTTTTGTGCTAGCCTTCTTAAGGCATCCTTGTTTAACTTATGTCTGTACTTAGATATTGTTGCTTCCGCTGACTCTTGTGTATTGGAGCTTCTGTATTCGAGCCCTCGAGGCCCCTGGCTTGTAATATGAAGCTTGTATTATTTTATTTGTGTCTAGAGTTGTGTTGTTATATCTTCCCGTGAGTCCCTGATCTTGATCGTACACATTTGCGTGCATGATTAGTGTATGGTCGAATTGGGGGCGTCACACCTATTATGGCATTTCCATAGCCATTCGGAGATATATTACCATGCAACTTCCACCGTTCCGTTTTATTATGACACACTCCATCATTGTCATATTGCTTTGCATGATCGTAAGATAGCTAGCATGATGTTTTCATGGCTTGTCTGTTTTTTTATGTCATTGCTATGCTAGATCGTTGCACATCCCGGTACACCGCCGGAGGCATTCATATAGAGTCATATTTTTGTTCTAAGTATCGAGTTGTAATTCTTGAGTTGTAAGTAAATAAAAGTGTGATGATCTTCATTATTAGAGCATTGTCCCATGTGAGGAAAGGATGATGGAAGCTATGATTCCCTCACAAGTTGGGATGAGTCTTCCGACTTTACAAAAATAAAAGAGGCCAAAGAAGCCCAAATAAAAAAATGAGAGAAAAGAGAGAAGGGGCAAAGCTACTATCCTTTTACCACACTTGTGCTTTAAAGTAGCACCATGATCTTCATGATAGAGAGTCTCCTATGTTGTCACTTTCATATACTAGTGGGAATTTTTCATTATAGAACTTGGCTTGTATATTCCAATGATGGGCTTCCTCAAATTACCCTAGGTCTTCGTGAGCAAGCGAGTTGGATGCACACCCACTTAGTTTCTTTTGAGCTTTCATACACTTATAGCTCTAGTGCATCCATTGCATGGCAATCCCTACTCACTCACATTGATATCTATTGATGGGCATCTCCATAGCCCATTGATATGCCAAGTTGATGTGAGACTATCTCCTTCTTTTTGTCTTCTCCACAACCGCCATATTCTATTCCACCTATAGTGCTATATCCATGGCTCACGCTCATGTATTGCGTGAAAGTTTAAAAAGTTTCAGAACATCAAAAGTATAAAACAAATGCTTGGCTTGTCATTGGGGTTGTGCATGATTTAATACTTTGTGTGATCAAGATGGAGCATAGCCAGACTATATGATTTTGTAGGGATAACTTTCTTTGGCCATGTTATTTTGAGAAGACATGATTGCTTTATTAGTATGCTTGAAGTATTATTGTTTTTATGTCAATATTAAACTTTTGTATTGAACCTTATGGATCTGAATATTCATTCCACAATAAAGAAAATTACATGGATAAATATGTTAGGTAGCATTCCACATCAAAAATTCTGTTTTTATCATTTACCTACTCGAGGACGAGCAGGAATTAAGCTTGGGGATGCTTGATACGTCACCAACGTATCTATAATCTTTTATTGTTCCATGCTATTATATTATCTGTTTTGGATGTTTTATATTCATTAATATGTTATTTTATATTATTTTTGGGACTAGCTTATTAACCCAGAGCCCAGTGCCAGTTTCTGTTTCTTCCTTGTTTTTGAGTTTTACAGAAAAGGAATATCAAACGGTGTCCAAACAGAATAAAACTTTACGATGATTTTTTTGGACCAAAAGACACACGTAGGACTTGGAGAGGAAGTCAGAAGAGTCCAGAGGGCTCCACAATCCCTCAAGTCGCACCCTAGGGGGGCGCCCCCTGGCTTGTGGGCCCCATAGGAGTCCACCATCCCTAATCTTTGGCCTATAAATTCAGAAATATTCCCAAACGACCAGAAGCGTCTACCAAAATACTTTTTCGCCGCCATAGCCTTCTGTACCCATAAGATCCCATCTTGGGGCCTTTTCTGGCACCCTGTCGGAGGGGGATTTGATCATAGAGGGCTTCTACATCAACTCTATTGCCCTTCCGATGAAGCATGAGTAGTTTACCACAGACCTAGGGTCCATAGCTAGTAGCTAGATGGCTTCTTATCTCTCTTTGATTCTCAATACCATGTTCTCCTCATTGTTCTTGGAGACCTATCTGATGTAATGCTCTTTTGCGGTGTGTTTGTCGAGATCCGATGAATTCTGGATTTATGATCAGAATATCTATGAATATTATTTGAATCTTCTCTGAATTCCTATATGCTTGATTTGATATCTTTGTATTTCTCTTCGAATTATCAGTTTGGTTTGGCCAACTAGATTGGTTCTTCTTGCAATGGGAGAGGTGCTTAGTTTTGGGTTCAATCTTGCGGTGTCCTCACCCAGTGACAAAGTAGGGGTAGCGAGGCATGTATTGTGTTGTTACCATCAAGGGTAAAAAGATGGGGTTTTCATCATATTGCTTGAGTTTATCCCTCTACATCATGTCATCTTACTTAAGGCGTTACTTCGTTCTTTATGAACTGAATACTCTAGATGCATGCTGGATAGCGGTCGATGTGTGGAGTAATAGTAGTAGATGCAGAATTGTTTCGGTCTACTTGACACGGACATGATGCCTATATGCATAATCATTGCCTTGGATATCGTCATAACTTTGCGCTTTTCTATCAATTGCTCGACAGTAATTTGTTCACCCATCGTATTATTTGCCTTCAAGAGAGAAGCCTTTAGAGAAACCTATGGCCCCCGGGTCTATTTTCCATCATATATTTTCAGATCTATAAACAAAAAAAAACAAAAATACCTTGCTACAATTTATTTACTTTTATTTTGTTTTACATTTTAGTAATATTTTATATCTATCTCTATCATATCTCACCTTTGCAAGTAACCGTGAAGGGATAGACAACCCCTTTATTGCGTTGGGTGCAAGTGTTTGATTGTTTGTGCAGGTGCAAAGATTGGGGACTTGCTTGTATCTCCTACTGGATTTGATACTTTGGTTCTTAACTGAGGGAAATACTTATCTCTACTTTGCTGCATCACCCTTTCCTCTTCAAGGGAAAAACCAACGCAAGCTCAAGAAGTAGCATGTACCACTCGGTGTTTAACAAGTTCAGGCCCCTCGCGGCGGAGGTAACAACCCTACGTATCGTGCCCCGGGGCTTGTTTTGATTTGATGGGTATGGTTACAAAGGTTGCTCGTGGCCGAATACGGAGGGGGTGCGACTTATATAGAGTGCGCCGCAGCCCCACGTCCTCCATGTCGCTTGGGCATTAAATGACACTAAATGCGTCAGTTACAGGTGTGATGAGCCTCTACTATGGCAGTTACAGGTAACAAGTGCCTTGACTCTGTTTAATGGATGGCATAGGATTCCTCGACCGTTGTAGCTCCCACGCCGCCCGCTCGCCTCCTTGGTCCAAGTGGTGGTTCGTTAGCCGAGTGGTGGGTGGTTGTCCGAGTGTCGTCGAGCCGTCCGAGAGGACTCCTTGATGTATGCATCCGAATGCTGGTATGGTCCAGGGACCTACCCATGGTGGTGATGGGCCCCATGTGGGTCCTAAATGATGGGTCCTTGACCCTACCTGTAATCGGTGACCTCTGTGACGCCCCCGGCTTAATCGTGCACTAACCATACACGCAAATGCACATGATCAAGCCTAAGGACTCACTTGAAGATATCACAACACAACTCTAAAACATAAATAAAGTCATACAAGCTTTATATTACAAGCCAGGGCCTCGAGGGCTCGAATACATCAGCTTGATGTCAACAAGCATCAGCGGAAGCGTTAGATATCTGAGTACAGATATAAAAGAGAAATAGATAAGCCTTTAAGAAGGAGGTACAAAACAAAAGCTACGATCGAAAAGGCGCAGGCCACCTGCCTGGGACCCTCCGAACCTACTCCTGGTCGTCAGCCAACTCGTAGTAGTAACCACCCTCGGGATGGTAGTAGTAGTCGTCGACGAGGGAAGCTATCTCAGGGGCTCCGTCATCTGGTTGCATCAAACAGATATGGGGAAAAAGAGGAAGCAAAGCAACCGTGAGTACTCATCCGAAGTACTCAGCAAGCAAGGATCTACACTACATATGCAACATTATCACAGAAAGGCTGTATATGTGGACTGGGCTGTAGAAATGCCAGAATAGAGAGAAGGCCTAGTGCTATCGAAGACTAGCATCTTCAGCGGTCTTGCAGCATTAGAAGAGTGTAGATTAGTACAGTATAAAGTAGTAGCAGTATTAAGTATCAACCTCGCCCAGAGATCTTTTCTTGACTCCCTGCGAGAAAGCAATCCCAGAGCCATAGTATCCATTTCTATCCAGTTCTAGTTGTATCGATCGGGATACAACTCCGAGCGTCCGTTACCGAGGATCCGGCTATGCATATATTAGTTCTTCCCTGTAGGGGTGCACCAACTTACCCACCACGCTCGATTAACTCCGGCCAGACACACTTTTCTGGGTCATGCCCGGCCTCGGCCAAACGATACGCCGCAACCCGACCAAAAACTTAACAGAGAGGTCAGCACGCCGGACTAAACCTATGCCCCAAGGGGTCTTGGGCCATCGCCCCAGGAACTCCTGCACGTTGCGGGGCCACCGAGAGCAGACCTAGCAACCCACACTATCAAGGCGGTTGCGTTACGTGGTCCAACCCAGCGCGCGCCGCTCAGTCGCTGACGTCCATTAAGCTTCGGCTGATGCATATGACACAGAGTGCCCATAACTGTTCCCACGTGATGGTTAGTGCTATCGGGCCAGAGGCCCACTCGGATCAAATATCCAAACTGTTAGTGTATTGGGGGTGTGCGGTAACGAGTAGAGACTCACGATCGATGTGACCCAGTCGCCCCGTCTCGAGGACTTGCGGCAAGGGCTAAGAATGCCCGGCCATGCCTCGTAATTATCTTTCGGGTACCGTCCAGGTCAACCCGACTTTCCATTACTCGGGGGTACCCCTCAGGGCCGACCCGATGTCATCATGGTTCTGTGTTAAGTCAAAGTAACCATGGGTCCACACACTAGGGGAAAACCTGAGGAATCACCCTCGATGGATTCCACCTAATGTAGTCGTCAAGGTGAACTTAGGAGTAATCACCCTCGAGGTTCACACTTGAGGTGTTGCACGACGGCGTTGTTATCGGAAGTGGTGAAGGAGGAATCACCCTCAATGACCACGACCGAATAGCTACTCTACAGAGTTAACATCAGAAGTGCTAAACGAGGTATCACCCTCGGCACTCGATAGTAATGCTGCAGTATCGTACAACTAAGGGGGTGATGTGCGGTGCCGGGGCCCGGTTGTCGATCACGTTGATCGAGTCTTCTGATTATCCAGCGGGGGCAACTTGGGACAAAGTGGGGGTCTCTGGTGGGTCTCTATCCAGCCTATACTAAGCAGTTTAGGATAAACAGGTAGGTATCAACAGCAGTTACAAAAACAGGCTATGCATCAGAAATAGGATAAACAGTAGCAGCAGCAATTTCTAATGCAAGCATAAGAGAGAAAGAATAGGCGATATCGGCATGTTCAAAGGGGGGGTGCTTGCCTTGAAGCTCTACTGAAAAGGACAGACTGTTGTCGACGTGGTTGATCACACGGGCATCGGCAGCGGTCTCAGGGTCTACCGGAGAAGAAAGAGGAGGGAGAAACTAATAAATAACAGGCAAACAAAAGTACTCAAAGCATGACGGCAATACGCGGTGCTAGGGGTGATCTAACGCAATGCTACACGTTGCAGACGGAGAAGGAAAGTATCCGAAGGGTTTTTCCAGGCGTTTGGCATTTTTCGGACAGAGGATCCAGAGGGGGACAGTTCCATGTTTGTAGTGTTAGAGGCATGTGACAGCCACACAGAGGGCACCATCGGATTCGTCTCGTCTTTCTAATCAACATTGATGTATAAAGTTTTTCTATCCGAGCTACGGATGAATTTCTACGAATTTCCAAAGATTTAAACAGTTATTTGGAATTCCTTGAAAATCGGCCAAGTCTGAGAATTATTCAGTTTTAACACCACTTAGCTGTTTTCCAAAGGCTATAACTAATGTTATGTGGTTCTAATGGAGACACTTCCTATAAGTGTTTTACTCTACAGCAATAGCACTACAAGGCCATGCCCTTTGATGGGCACACCAGGTCCCTGTAACTTGTTCATTTTCTGCTCTAAAGTTGCTATGGCAGTATATCTGTTTTTCTGTTCTTCAATTAATGGAACTTAGCCTTTTGTCATTTTCATAGGATTTAATCCATGTCGTATTTGAATTTGGTCCAATAAAGTAACTGGGAGCTCGTCAAGTGTACTACATGTTCACATCATTTTTATTTATGATAACCCCTGACTTGTTGCATTTTTGCTGCTGACCAGAGAGCTAATCAGGTTGAAGCGGCAGAAGCTAGCAAGCGCTACAGTAACCTTCAGTTACTGTAGCATCGTAGTGCAGGTAGAGTAGGTAGCAGCGACGAAGCAGAGCAGCGCAGTAGCAGGCACGCAGAGCAGCAGCTAGCGGCAGCAGCAAGCAGTGGTGGAAGTAGCAGCGAAACAGCAACGGCGCAAGGAGTAGCACGGGAGCTCGGGGGACGGCGCGGTCAGGGGAGGCCAACTGCACGCAGGCGCCAGCGCCAGCGGGCGAGCCGAGCGCGGCCAGCGTAGGCATGGCCAATGGCGTGGTGCAGGGGAGCGAGCAGCGCCAGGCGCGGGGTCGCGCGCGTGGACGGCGATGGCGGCCACGGCCGATGCGTCCAGGTGAGGCGGAGGCATGGCAGCGGGTGAGTGGCGGTAGGCGGAGGCGAGGCCACGGGTGGGCGTGCGAGGAAGCTCAGGCAGCAGCAGCGAACGAGCGTACGCGGTAGTAGGAGCAGTAGGGCAGCAGCGATAGCAGTGGAGGTGGCCGGAGCAAGATGCGACGAGGAACAATGGCGGCCGGAGTTCTGTGGGGAACGACGGCTACAGGCATGGATCGAGCCAGGGAAGAACGGGAATCGGGTGAGGACATCATCGCGATGTCGTAGGTCAGCTCGAGAAGGCCGGGGGTGGAGCGACGATGACGGATTTGTCGATGGCGTCGCGGCGGCCGGAGGTTGAAGACGACGTCGATCCCTGCGATCCAGGGGCTCCCGACTCCAACTGGTGGACGTAGTCGAAGGAGTGGATGCCGGCGAAGCTCGTGGGCGAGGTGCCTGGGCGCGGGGAGCTCGGTGGGCGCGTGGACATCGGAGGCCATGGCGATGCAGGTTCGGCCAAGGGTTGCGGGGACGAAAGCGGCATGACAGAGGGGGAAAAGGAGAGCTAGGGTTCGTTAACGCGTCGAGGGGGATCTTATAGACCGCCGGGGAGCCACGGAGGCACGACGCGTGGACAATCCGTCCATGGATGCACGAGCAACGGCCAACACCCCCTTGATGAACAGGGGTTGATGATGGGGAGCTGGTGGGCTGGGCCTCCACTATTGACCTAGAGCCCATCCGCATAGTAGTTAGGCTTCTTCTCATTTTCTTTTCTTTTTTTACATTTCTGCTTTGTTTTTCTCTCACCGTTTTGCATTTAATTAGAGCACTAATTGGCTTTTGTAAAATGTGCCACTGGTCAAATTAAATACTTTACAATATACTGAGTAGGTACACAAAAGTTTGAGGCCGTTCGGAATCCACTTGAATTTTGCTGGTATTTGAAAGTGCTGACAAAGTGCTGCTAGTCCACTGTTTTAAAATCCAAGGGCATTTTGGGAACTCAAAAGGGCTTGATAATATTTTTACCAATACTTAGGGATTTGTGACACATGGTAAACATTTTTGGTTAGCTGTTTAAAGAAATATTTACTTTGACTTTATTTAAAATTTAAATTTGAACTTGGTTTTAACTAAGGGGCAATTATGCTTAAGAAGCATGGTGACATGGCATCATTAGGGTGAGGTTACTGTAGCATGACACTGGGGGTGTTACAAATCTCCTCCACTATAAGAAATCTCGTGCCGAGATTTAAGAGGCGGAGTAAGGGGGAAAGTTTTGGTTACGAAATTCTAACGGATCTTCTCATTCTTGGTTGCTCTTCTCGAAGAAGTTGATTCCTTTCATTAATGTCTTCATTTCCCTGCTTCAGGTCATCATGATGCAGTCATCATCCTGTCTTCGGGAATTCCATCGTACTTACGAATAGGAAAGGGGCAGCTCGACAACGATAGAATGCTATAAGGGGTAATCATCGGGGGTTATCCCATGAATGAGCACATGATCATCTCTCGAGTTGAACAATTAAAACACATCGAGAGCAAAGTAAGAAGGTACAATAAGAAGTTTCAAACGGATAGACAAATGTTCGATGCCTGAAACAAAGTGTGAAAGGGTCCAGAGCAACGAGAATAAGTATTGCGTCTGATACCAGAATAGATCACTAGGAAGGTGGCTCGTGAATTACATACGAAGCCAAGCGTGAGGAACAACTTTCGAAACTGGGATGCACAGGAGAGTCAGGTTTCGATCCTGTGGAACTGTGGGTTATGGGCCCACCATGTAGGTTAAAAGTAGGAAGGGCGCTGACATCTTGCACGGTCATGATAGTAAGGCATGTCAGAGAATAGCCTATCAGTTATGTCGGCAACAACGTCGGTACCAAGGGCGAGGGACGAAGAGAACCATTTTCCTGCTCGTTGAAACGAGGCGGACCAATAGGCAAAGTTCTCGTCCATAGGTGGTTACTGGAATGTCATCAACAATAGTAACAGGGTTTTACTGACAAAGTTGTACACCAAGGTGTTTACATAAGCAGGGAAATATTACCGCTTATATTATATAGATCACAAGAAAGGTTAAACAAAACAATGGAAAGGAAAATGTGATTATACCCGAGTATCAAGAGTATGTCTTTCCCAAGGAAAGGCAGAGTATGATATACATGATAGGGCTCCAAGTATGTAACCATTTAGACAAAGGGCAAGGAATTGATGAGGTTTACCCATACGACGGTGTTTGGATAATTGACCAAGAATTTTTTAGCATTATGCTTCCAATGTTCTTACTGATGTTCGTAGTACCACAGTCATGCTTCGAGATAGCATTGACATTGTCATCAGGTAAAGGTCGGAGTTGGGAACACAAAGGATCCATCGGGAATGTCTAGAACATCTCATGCAATTTTATCAGGAAAAAGATGAGGATGTGGCCGATGGGTTCAGCTGCAATCCATCGACATGTCAAAAAGGATGTATTTCCAAAATTATATGAACAAGTTTGTGTTGGGGGGAGGGGAAGGCTAGAATGTTGTCGATGATAACACAAATCATTGAGGGGCAATGATGGTATTTCTCATCATGAATTCAATTGATATCCTAGAAGATCTCAGAATGTTGATGATGATCACGACACGTTTGTCGAGAGATTTCATGAAGATGTAATCGATCGGCGATGACATCAAGTCATAGGAATGATGAAGCAAAAGGTTATTGGAACCACGGGTACGACACAAACTCGAAACCAAGCTTGTTGTTCAAGGCGAAATGATATGACGAGGAAGAACGACATAGGCTTAGCTCATCGTCGAAAATTGTGCTCCAGGAAGAAGGACCAGGTAGCACAGTTAAAGTTAGCACGATAATGATATAGCCGATCAGGCTAGGAATGACTTGAAGGATTATTAAGCTCGTAAGCAGCAAAAATTACTTAGAGTTATTGAATCAGAGTGCGGAATTGATTCACTTATTGGTGTTCTCGAGTGACAAACAACTCAGAACCCGGGAAAATTGGAATTGGTGATCAATGATAGTAGATGAAGAACTCATAAGAAATTATGTAGTTCTTGTGATATTCTCGAGATACCAGGGGTAATACTCGATGGTAGATCAGAATAGAGGTTGGACAGGTGAAATGATCTGCAGAGGAAAAGTATTTTAACTTGTCCGGGAAATGGAAGCAAGAAGAAAATGTGGTCGGAACCACGATTGCAAAGTATCAATTCTCAGATACAAGATGAATTTGTACCAAGGAAATAATTATTTTTACGAGCAGCTTCCATGATAATTTCTACATCGGGTCCATGGGCATGAACACAAAGGTTCAAGGTCGACTCCCACTTCTTCAATGCATAACCTTTCATTCACTGCTCTGTTAAAAATTATATGAACGTGAAGAACTACCTGGTGAAATACCAGAGGAGTATGAGCCACGAAAATTATCGGGTTCACACAGATTAAGAAGGCATAGGTTCAACCAATCAGGGCATCTTAGGAACATATACCACGAACTTCAGGAGTAATTAACACAAGCTCGATGGTAGAGCATGGCTGACTAAAGGAGAGAATACATTTTACCAAAGGCATTATGTATCAGGGGAGAACTTACAAGATTTCATATGTTAAGGACACTGTCGGATAACAACCCAACAATGGATCTGGCGATTCACGACGGAGTTGATGTGAGTATCGGTAATCAATCAGAGGGAGAAGGGATGCGAAGGCATTGACAAGGAATGTCAACAAAGATTGCTAAACATATGGAATTAACCATAATGCAAGCAGGCAAGAATTTCAAGAGCAATAGTCTGCAGAGGATTTTTGGAAGATCGACTAACAATGGAAAGTATTTTGCGAAACACCTGAACAACTGGGGATGAACGGATCCCTAGTAAATGTGAGGAATTATCCGCAGTGCAAAAGAAGCTGCACGGCAGTAGGCTCAAAGGATTCCCGGATTAACGAGGAGTATTTTGGGGTATCTCATACATAAAGGAGTATCTGGGAATGAAGATACAAACGGCAAAGATGTGTAGCTGTCCACGGTGGTTATCGGTAGTAGGGAACTTTCAAAAGCAGTGGGCATAATGGTCTCGGGAAACATCGAGGAGTATCTGCAGAATCTTCTAGCGAAGCAAGCGATCATCTGTGGTGAAGGAGCTCTCCGAGATGAAGTGGTTACGAGATCCTAGAGTCAGAGTTAGTAAAATCTTTAACCCAAATAGATGAGAGATCAGAGTCCCAGAGTATAGACGAGGAATAAAAGATCCTAATACCACCCATTTGAGATGTGGGCCCGTAAGCCACACAGCCAAGTTAGTAAATCAGTTTTCATGACTAGACTCAACTTCGGCCAAGGAGTTGGAAAGGGGGGTTCCTACAGGCAGTCGGCTCTGATACCAACCTATGACGCCCCCGGCTTAACCGTGCACTAACCATACACGCAAATGCACACGATCAAGCCTAAGGACTCACTTGAAGATATCACAACACAACTCTAAAACATAAATAAAGTCGTACAAGCTTTATATTACAAGCCAGGGCCTCGAGGGCTCGAATACATAAGCTTGATGTCAACAAGCATCAGCGAAAGCGTTACATATCTGAGTACATATATAAAAGAGAAACAGATAAGCCTTTAAGAAGGCGGTACAAAACAAAATCTACGATCGAAAAGGCGCAGGCCTCCTGCCTGGGACCCTCCGAACCTACTCCTGGTCGTCAGCCAACTCGTAGTAGTAACCACCCTCGGGATGGTAGTAGTAGTCGTCGGCGGGGGCAGCTGTCTCAGGGGCTCCGTCATCTGGTTGCATCAAACCGATATGGGGAAAAAGAGGAAGCAAAGCAACCGTGAGTACTCATCCGAAGTACTCAGCAAGCAAGGATCTACACTACATATGCAACATTATGAAAGAAAGGCTGTATATGTGGACTGGGCTGCAGAAATGCCAGAATAGAGAGAAGGCCTAGTCCTATCGAAGACTAGCATCTTCAGCGGTCTTGCAGCATTAGAAGAGTGTAGATTAGTACAGTATTAAGTATCAACCTCGCCCAGAGATCCTTTCTCGACTCCCTGCGAGAAAGCTATCCCAAAGCCCTAGTATCCATTTCTATCCAGTTCTAGTTGTATCGATCGGGATACAACTCCGAGCGTCCGTTACCGAGGATCCGGCTATGCATAGATTAGTTCTTCCCTGCAGGGGTGCACCAAATTACCCACCACGCTCGATTAACTCCAGTCGGACACACTTTTCTTGGTCATGCCCGGCCTCGGCCAAACGATACGCCGCAACCCGACAAAAAACTTAACAGAGAGGTCAGCACGCCGGACTAAACCTATGCCCCCAGGGGTCTTGGGCCAATGCCCCGGGAACTCCTGCACGTTGCGGGGCCACCAAGAGCAGACCTAGCAACCCACACTATCAAGGCGGTTGCGTTACGCGGTCCAACCCGATGCGCGCCGCTCAGTCGCTGACGTCCATTAAGCTTCGGCTGATGCATACGACGCAGAGTGCCCATAACTGTTCCCACATCATGGTTAGTGTTATCGGGCAGAGGCCCACTCGTATCAAATATCCATACCGTTAGTGTATTGGGGGTGTGCGGTAACGAGCACAGACTCACGATCGATGTGACCCCGTCGCCCTGTCTCGAGGACTTGCGGCAAGGGCTAAGAATGCTCGGCCACGCCTCGTAATTATCTTTCGGGTACCGTCCAGGTCAACCCGACTTTCCATTACTCGCGGGTACCCCTCAGGGCCGACCCGATGTCATCATGGTTCTGTGTTAAGTCAAAGTAACCACGTGTCCACACACTAGGGGAAAACCTGAGGAATCACCCTCGATGGATTCCACCTAATGTAGTCGTCAAGGTGAACTTAGCAGGAATCACCCTCGAGGTTCACACTTGAGGTGTTGCACGACGGCGTTTGTTGTAGAATTGTCATGGCAGATGTCCTTAGTGTTAGGACTTAGTCGTGAGGCCAACACACCTATGTGGTAGCTTGAGAGGGGTTGAATGGGACGAGAGGCGCGAGGTTTTTTACCCAGGTTCGGCCCCTCATGGTGGAGGTAAAAGCCTACATCCTGCTTCATTGATATTGATAATGATGATGATCCCGATTATAAGGGTGCTCTATCTCGAAAGCTATTGATTGGTCTGTCTAAACTTGTGAAACTTCTCCCTCTTGGGGTGCCTTGCCCCTCCTTATATAAGTTGGAGGGGCGGGTTACATGTGTAGTCCTAGTAGGACTAGGACTACTCTATTACAAGTGGAATCCTAGTCTTGCTTCCTTTGTAAGAGAATATTCCTTATGCCTTAAACCGGCCCACCATAACATAAGTCGGCCTTCCATGAGCCGCCTTCTGGGCCACCGGGTCTTGTCGCTCCTCTGACCCGCCTGCCGGGTCACCAATGAACCGCCAACTCTGGGCGGGTTACTAGTCAGTGGCCGGGTCAGGGCAGGTCACCAGTGAATCGCCAAGTCCGGCCGGGTCATACATCCGGCCGGGTTACACCACGGGGTATATCCCCGACATTAGCCCCCAGTTTAATTTGGATTTATCCATGTTAAACTCATCCTGCAAAATAAACACAAGAACATATTTGACAGGTTGCGCTCCGAGTTAAAAGTTTTTCTGAACCGGCACTTGATCATCCTCAAGTCCTTGTCATTTCCTTCTTGATACGTGCCCATGAACTCATAGTAAATCTCCTTTAGCAGATATGTTCAAACTTTGCTAATGCAAAAAATTCGGGCACTGCTTCTGAACATTCCGGGTCAATAGACCAGCTTCATAGTCAATTTGTTGACATTAGCTTCTTGTAGAAAAATATTATAAAGCATAATCCATTTGACTCAGCTTCCAATGCTCTAGCTTGACAAAAATATTGGTCTTGAAGTACTCATCTGATTTTCAGCCAGCTTAAAGATGTAGAGCTTGCCGAGTTATAATTGCCAAAACTGTCGGTTTGCAAATATTAATAGCACCGGGTCATAACTGTTGCTAACACCAAGCTTGAGAGTGTACCTCCCTTATATGTATATCACCTGTAGCCCCCAAGTCTTAACAAGGGAGCGTAGTAACGGCTTAAGACTTGCTTGAATGTTAATGTTGCAACTTTGGAGAAATCCGGGTTGTTCATGTAAGTCGCCAATCATAACTGAACACTTTGTACTTCCCATGTGTAGCCCCCAAGGGCCGGGTCATTATGCAATAATGAGTAGGGACTTTATAGATATGATCATGTAGACTTGAGAAGCAACGTGTAGCCCCCAAGGGCCGGCTCAGTAAGATAATACTGAGCTGGGACTTTATATAGACTTCATTGAAAATAACATCATATGATGTAACCCCCACCGTGGGGCTCGAACCCCCGACCATAAGGTTAAGAGCCTTGTGCCATACCAACTGAGCAGTGAACCCTTCAATATAATGGATTAAGGCTTGTGTACTTTGATTTTTTGACAGGAGCAATTGGTAGCCCCCAAGGGCCGGCTCATTACGACGTGATGAGTCGGGTCTTCAATAAGGCGAGTAAAAAATGACCTTGCATTAGCCCCCAAGTGTCATGGTGCATGCTTGCAGCAACATGGGACTTCCATATTTGATATAATCATGATTTGAATAATGTAGCCCCCAAGTGCCGGGTCATAAGCCTGCAGCGACCCGGGACTAAATAAAACCATATCCATTGTCCGGATGATGTTGCTGAAAGTCTTTGCATATCAATATTGAACCATGCTCTCTGTTGTGAACCGGTACTCTGAAGTGGCTTTTGAAAACCTCAATCATAATACTGGTTATTGATAACCATAATAAAAATCGAGCCATGTTGGCTATAAAAGGTTCAAATACCTTATTTGTTGATAAGTAAATCCGGAGTTAAATACCCGGCGGCTCTTGGCCGATAGCGACTTAATGCGAATTCATTGTAAGCCGGAATTTTTGTAACCCGGCGGCTTATAGCCTTTGTAAAAATCAGAAATTGATAACCCCATCCATGGCGGCTCATAGTCATGTCCAGTTTTTGAAAATATCACTTTGGCGGCTCATAGCCTCAATAAACTCAATATTGAGCAATATAACCCGGAGCCGCATAACCCAGCAATATCTTCAGATGGCCAGATGATGGGTTTAAACGCAATGATTCATATGAGCAATAGCAGTATTATGTGTAAAGCTCTGCATGTCCTACACAAAGTTTAAACAACATACGCCCTGGCGACTAAACGTCAAAAGCCAGGGCAAGTAACAACCCAAACATAATATAGTCTTATGCAATTATGGAAAAGACTAGAATTAAGGCCACTAGTCATCATCCCGTGCAAGCTGCACGGGCTAGTTTCTTGTATATGAATTATATAAAACATTGTCACGGGCTGAAAATGAGGAAAATATACATAATAATTCTTTTATTAATTCCCGGTCAATGTGACTATTTGTCTATCCATAGTAATTTTCGAATTTAAGCTATTTTCCGTTATTTATTGCTTCACGAAGAAAACATGCTATTTCTGCCTCATAATCATGAAAGTATCAGTTGCTCCACCTTGTCCTCTCCATCTAAGATCCTACTACTGGGGCAAGTTGGGGCATGCCTCTGCTTCTGCATACTCTAGCAGGGATGTCGCATCGAGCAAGAAAAGGTCAGCCATTATTTGTACACTCTGAGGAACAAATAGGTAAAAAAATAGGTAAGCAAACATCATGGGAACAATATTCAGTTTCCTTAAATAAATAAAAAACTGACAAAATAATAACATTTTGAAAAGCAACTTCTCGCAACACATCAGAAAGGGATAAACTTAGAGAAGTCATTGTTTTTGCCAAGAGCCCAATACACAATCATAAGTTGGAAAGTTTATACCGGTCACTATTGACCACAAATTAGCGGATAAATTGATTGGTTGATTACACTTCACGATAATCCATAGAAGATATTTCTTTGGCATTTTAAAACTTCACCCTGACCATGGAAACTTGTAAGCAAGTGATAACTTTCCATGACCCGGGATTTAACTTCTGCACAAACCAAGTTTCATTTATAAATTCGAGCAAGCGAAGAAGTTTAGTTTTATGTGTTATATACCTGCAAAAACAATTTTAGTAACCAATCTAAGCCCATTGTAACCGTTACTATTTAATTACTACGTACAAACCATAAATTATGCCAAAAAAGTTGTATGGTAGACATTTAGCATGTGCCGTGTGGCTGACTTATCGGCATTGTTCAAACTTTCTATTATTTTGAAATTATTTACCATTTTATATTGTACTTCTGTAATATAATAATATATCTGTACATAAATATTGACTTCCGTAGTGGCTTCAATACGGATAGTATTACATTCTCCACAGGAAATCACACGTGACGATATAGAGTCTAAGGTAAAAAAAAGTGCAATGTTTTGTTGTAGTGCCTAGCTTCAGGAAACATGAGAAGCATCCATAAAAATTGCAGACAATAAGATTCGCAAGACTCCTTAGACAGATCACATGAAACCCATATGTGAGAAACTTTTGTTTAGAACCTAGCTACGACACTTGATTCAATGCTTTTTAGTGTAGAAATTTATGAAGAAATGTCAAAAGGCACTGCGAATGTATATGTTTATTCTCTTCATGTACTCCCAATTTTGTGTCCAAACAATATGCAGTATTGTAATTATAATTAACGTGACAGCTCAAAGAATATCACTTCTAGTATGAATTTTGCCTATTGGGTAAGAGAACTTCTTTTTATATTTACTGGGTATGTTAACTTGATAATGAAAACTGAATAGAAGGCCGCCAGGACTTTTCTTCAAAGTCACCCACCAAATGTGGAAGTTTATAGAATATTTGTGACAAAAATTAACCTAAGTAATTTGATGTTGGGAAATACTTGGTATGTCTTTTGCAATGTCAACTAACTTTCAGTTTTGATTAGAAATCACAGTCCACAGGAAAAGAATAACAGATTTGATGCCATCCATAAAATCCAAAGGAAGGGACTGTTAATCACTTCGCAGAGATAAAGTAGGAAATATGCCAATGCCAACATAATCTGTAGACAATAATTACCTAGGATGGTTGGCAGAAGCAAAAACACTGGTCCAACCCCTACCTGTATATTTATCAGGACGCAAAAGGCGACAGTAGCTGATATGCGCATGACTATCATGGCACTATGAGCATATGTCACCTACTTCACATACAGATTAGATATTTAGTTGATATTTAGCACCAACAGAACCATAAAGCTTACTCTAGTCTCCATATATATATTTTATAGAAGATTAGATCATGTTTCTTTATACATGCACAAAGAAGAATACCTTAGAAGTAGCAAACCTTTTTATTATGATCTAATTCATAATCACAACATACTCTGACATTAAGTGCATGCAATCGGAGTTCATGAAGCACAATCATCTAGCTAATGGAAACACTCAGCTTAAGTACTTACAGTTTGCTCTAGCCGTACATCTTCCTGCAACACTAGAACTATATATATCCATCTCCTGAATATCCATATAGAGTTGACCATTCTTGGCGCTTCACTTGTCCTGACAACTTGATGCTAATTTATACAAACAATTCTTGGTTATTGTGTATTTGTTGTAATCCGATCGTTATGTTATCAGAATATGCAACTCTGAGCCTCCAACGCCTCTCTAGAATAATGAAGGAAAAAATATGTATATTCTTAATTCATGTGCAACAAAATTATCAATGATACATCCAGAGATGATCTTTAAACACAGGTTCTGAGTCAGGATAACTAAGTCGTATCCAAACATAAGAATATATATATCGCGTGTCAAAAAAATTGTCCATCTATCTACTGTGTTCGCCTACTTGTCAAAATTATATATATGTTGAGCTACAGATAAGGGGAAATCTATCAATCGATGCAATAGATGTACCTAGAAAATAATAATGATATTAGTTCTTCGCATGCGGTTCCAACATTTAGGCATATTAGTATGGAAGCTAGGCTAGTATTGTGGTAGTGATTCCAGTTCGATTCCTTGAAATCTGCAGCTCTTTGTGTGAATTCCGAGGTTGGCGCTGACGTCATTGCTGAGAAAATTTAGAAGATGGAAAAATATCATCAAAAGCCCCTCAAAGAAACCGATGACATAGTACGTGCAGACAACAATATCGATCTGATGAATAAATAATATTCTGACAAACAATTTTGGAGGAAGTGAGAGACAACAGGGGACGTACGTACTCGTGTGAGACGTTCGAGAGAGGAGATCGTGTCGAATCCTCATAGAAACTTCAGAAGAGGAGGCGACATATATACTGGTGATAAATCCTCCTACAAACTTCAGAAGCGGAGGTGATGAGAGCTGGGATGTGGTCGCGCAGCCTTGAGAAAGGGGTGGATGGTTGAGGTCGCCTGTATCCATCACGGTGATCTGATGATCAATCGTTCTCTTCTGCTGGCTGCAGCGAGAAAGGTCAGAACACCTGCGGAGGAGGCGCCGGAGACTTCGGCCAAGAGCATGTCTAGCGAACAGGGTATGCGGCGGCGAGTTCTGCAAGGAATAAACGAAGGTGAGGTAGGGTAGGGTAGATAATATCACATCTATCTTGTTTTAGAATCAGAGAGATCAGATATCACGTCCATCTAGTTAGGACGTTTTTCTAAAAAAATCTAGTTAGGATGTACGGCCCATCTAGTCATGAGTCCATGTTCCCTTGCCAACGTGTGGAAAAAAAACTCTAGGGAGGTAAGCGTGGGACATCATGTATGGACTCTGGCAACGTGTGGAAAAGAAACTCTAGGGAGCTAGGCGTGGGACATCACGCATGGACTCTGTATACATCTAACGGCTACCAATAACTATTAAGTAGATCGAATGGACAATAATCTAATTCTCAAGGATTAACATGGCGTCTCCATTGGTGCTTCCAATTAGTAAATATTAGATTCAAGCATAAACATACTGGCAATTTAAAGTCAAAAGTCATGGCAGGTTATCAAACCTCGCATATTCATATAACCAGGAAAACATACCTGTAGGATTGATTTATACTGCTGGCTTACATTGTCATACCCAGTGAAGGTAACAATCCAGTGATTTATAAGCGCATGATTCCAATAGCGCAATCCAAAATATACTGGCGACTTAACGTCTAAAGTCGAGGCGGGTTATCAAACCTCGCATATTCATCCCACAATTTAAAAATATACCTGGAAAATTGGCTCAAATTGCCGGCTTACATCGCCACAGCCAGTGAGGGTGACAACCCAAGTATTCATAAGCGTATAATCCCAATTGCGCAATCCAAAATATACTGGCGACTTAAAGTCCATAGCCAGGGCGGTTTACCAAACCCAAAATATTCATACCATTATTGAAAGACATACCTGTAGATTGATACCATGGTGATACCTTGATAATTATAATCCGGGGCCAGTATCAACCCGGAGTCATGAAATATCATCATTTTGATTGCTCAAGGCAAAATATCCTGGCGACTTAAAGTCTTCTATCAGGGCGGGTTATCAAACTCAAAGATGCTCAATGATAAGTCATATAATCAAGGCTACCTGGCCTATGAAATCAGTTCATACTGCCGGCTTACAGCGCCATATGCAGTAAGGGTAACAGCCCAAAAAACTTAGAGCGCAGAACTCCAAGTGCACAATCAAAGCATACTGGCGACTTATCGTCCAAAGCCAGGCCGGATTAATAAACGCCGGATAAGTTCATATATAAACCATAAGGCAACATAGCCCTCATCGGTTTTCAATCATGTATTAACATGTCACAAGAGATGAACTTCAAAAAATGTTCAAATCAAATATAAATAAAAAACAAGGCTTTCATAGGCCGCCAAGCCTCAAAGTCAAGTGCTGTTCAAGGGCCGCACAGCCGCTGAGTTAAATCTTCATTCAAACCTTGTAAGCCGGGCCTCACATGACCAATCGCCGTTTTAACTTTGACAAGTTCAGGGTCTTTATAAGATTGACTGTCAAGAGTACGGCGAGTCATTTCAAGATTACCTGGGCGGAGTGGTAGACTTACAAAGGCAGGATAACCCGGAGTTTTGGTGAATACACCTGGCGTCCAAGCCGATCAAAAGGGTGAATATAGCTATGTTCATTGAACAGGAAGCCCCCAAGTGACCTATAATAAACCATCAAGGTAGGTTATCTATGTTTGAACTGCACATTGTAGCAAGCTCTCTTTGGCAACCTTTTAACTTAGGCAGAAAAATCGTCTGCAACAAGGCGTATAAGCTGGATCAAAGGGTAATTATAGCTATGCTCAGTGAGTAGGAAATCCCCATGTTATTTGTAACAAGGCGTACAAGCCGGATTAAGAGAGTAGTCACAACTATGCTCATTGAGCAGGAAGCCCCCAAGTGACCCATAATGTGATAAGCCAATAAGGCAAGATAACCCATATTTGAACCGCGCATCATGGCAGTAAGTTCTCTTTGGTAACCTTTAATTTTTTCTGAGAACTCGAACTTGCGAGAGATAAATTCTTTTTGAACCGGAATTTAAAACCGGATATTGAGAGCTTCAAAGCTTTGTGAGAGACAGATTTCCCTTAAGCCGGATTTTAAACCAGAATCCTTCATTTTAAGCCGGAAATTTTCTGACGGCCTTTAAATTTTCATCAATATGGTAGTAACTCCCGATACCGGTTTATTTTCCCTCCAATGACCCGGGGTTCTTAAATTTGACCATGATATAAACCGCCATATAATTTGAGCAGCGGAATGCTGAAATTTGATGTAAACCAGAGGCTTGAGGCAAATTGACAATCCTCGCAATACTCAATGTATACTTCCAGCATAAATCATTTAACAAACTCCGTGCCATGACGGTCATTTTTGCAGTAGAAAATTGCCCTGCGTTAAAGAGATTGCAAACCAGAGTAATATAAAAATATACTGGATGGATTTCACCTGGTATGTTAGGCCGAAAATTATCCGCCGCGGAGTTGATGATCACTACGGTGAAGCTAAAGTCAATCACGGGCGAGTCGGCCGCAGGAGCAGATAGAAGAGTCGACCGCGGCATTGTAAGCCGGTGCGGACGGGAGAGCCGGCCGCGGCGTTGTAAGCCGGCGCGGACGGGCGAGTTAATTGCAGGCGTGGGTAAACTGCGTGAATGAGCGAGTCAATCGCAGACGCGGTAAATCGCGCGGACGGGCGAATCAGCCGCGTCGTGCTTATGTAGTCCGGACCGTAGAGGCGGCGGTTTACGCACGTTGGTTGAGCAATTTGACATAGTGCGGATGTAGACGCGACCTCCAATGACAGCGCGCGAGGACCGGATCATATTTTGGCCATGAGGTAATTGACCTGTGTACACAATAGCGTACCTCGAAAAAATCTTTTGATGATATTTAATTACACCAAAGAAGAGTTAGAAAAATAGCACCTGATTGTTTTTGTTCGGCGAGTCTGTAGAGCTTTTCTTTGTCTCTGCTCTGTGTGCAAACGCCTTAACATGCAATATTCTATGCATAGTTGCATTGTTTGTTTCACTAGTACTAGCCTTGGCAGTGGTGCATAAGGTCTCCATGTGGGGAGAAAATCCCCTCATTCCTTGAGCAAGTCCAAAGTGGTGCACGGCATGCAGCGCTAGTAGTTTGCTCTCTTCCGCCTGCGTCAGGTGACATGTGTCCGTGTGGGGGCAGCCCACCGCTGTTACCCATTCTATCCTTATCTCTTCCCTGTGGACGAGAAATCTGTCCACACCTTCTCGCTTGATCTTTTTCCTCTTCTTCTTTTCTCTACTCCGTTTGACTATCTCCAATCAGCCATTCGCCGGTGTGAGCTTCATACTACAAAATCACCACTGATGTTTACCCGCGCCCAGCTAATGGCTCGGGACCTGGTCAAGCGCGGATGCGGCAGCTCGAGACTGGCAGGTTGAATATGTTCGGCGCAGGCGGCTCGGCGCGGAAGCGAGCAGTGGAGATGAGGGTGAGGCAGGGGGCGGAGGCCATACAAAGCCAACAGCAGCGGCGGTGCGTCTAGGCCGTGGCGGCTTTGGAGCGCGGCAGGAGGCGAGTGAGATGGCTCGGGACCGCGAGCCCGGGCGGCTCGGGAGCGGCGCAGCGGCTCAGGGCCGGCCACAGCGGACGGCGGCTCCCGGGCAGTGCAAAGGCGCGGCGGTTCAAGGGCAGTGCAAAGGCAGCTCGACGCCCGACGGCGGAGCGACGCGCTGGCGTCCCGACGGCGGAGGCGAGCCAGCAACGGCAGAGGCGAGCAAGCGACGGCGGCTCGGAGCGACTCGGAGCGCGGCGGCGACCTAGAGGCGAAGACGGAGATCGGCGGAGGCAAACTGGCAGTCGAGGCGCGGTTGGCGAGGCTCCGGGTGTCGCGAGGTTCGCGCGGGGCGGCTTGGAGCGAGGTCAAAGCAGAGTCCGAATCCATCTCTGTCCCTGTCTTTGTCTTGGCTTGGTTTGACCAATCCACATCAGCTGTTGCGTTATGATTTTCCTTTGGAGTTTTTCTGCTTGTGTACAGATTTCGACTTGGAGCGCTCCTGGACCGTAGTTTAAACGCGTATTCGCCGGGCAATCCAGCGCAGTCAGGCAGAGCTGGCGCTGCCCCCGATGATTCCTCGAAAATTTGTGTATAATATTTGTCAAAAAATCTCTGCTGCAATCACGCGATCATAACAGATCGATCCTGCTGATGTCCACGGTTACCAATACGAACCCATCGGGATTCTCTCTGATGACTCTGTCAACAGATCTAATGAACACGGCCCATAAAAATATTCTGATCTTGATCCCATGAACACAAAAAATTCTCGGACTCGGCGGATCGCCAAGGTTCTTGCGGCGGCGGCAAAAAACGCAACCCTAAATTTCCTTTTATCTCAAAACTCATATGGGTAGTAGATGTGACTACTTGCAAAAGAAACAATGTAAATCCTTTTCCCGATGACTCTTCTTCATCCAGAAAATTGCGAAATTCTCGATCCCTCAGAGAGATCCCTCCAAGAACTCAACACCACCATGTGCGGCCCCACGGTGGTCGTCAACTGTCGTAGAATCGTCACGACAGATGTCCTTAGTGTCAGGACTTAGTCGTGAGGCCAACGCGCCTATGTGGTAGCTTGAGAGGGGTTGAATGGGACGAGAGACGCGAGGTTTTTTACCCAGGTTCGGCCCCTCATGGTGGAGGTAAAAGCCTACATCCTGCTTCATTGATATTGATAATGATGATGATCCCGATTATAAGGGTGCTCTATCTCGAAAGCTATTGATTGGTCTGTCTAAACTTGTGAAACTTCTCCCTCTTGGGGTGCCCTGCCCCTCCTTATATAAATTGGAGGGGCGGGTTACATGTGTAGTCCTACTAGGACTAGGACTACTCTATTACAAGTGGAATCCTAGTCTTGCTTCCTTTGTAAGAGAATATTCCTTATGCCTTAAACCGGCCCACCATAACATGAGTCGGCCTTCCATGAGCCGCCTTCTGGGCCACCGGGTCTTGTCGCTCCTCTGACCCGCCTGCCGGGTCACCAATGAACCGCCAACTCTGGGCGGGTTACTAGTCAGTGGCCGGGTCAGGGCAGGTCACCAGTGAATCGCCAAGTCCAGCCGGGTTACACCGCGGGGTATATCCCCGACAGCGTTGTTATCGGAAGTGGTGAAGGAGGAATCACCCTCAATGACCACGACCGAATAGCTACTCTACAGAGTTAACATCAGAAGTGCTAAACGAGGTATCACCCTTGGCACTCGATAGTAACGCTGCAGTGTCGTACAACTAAGGGGGTGATGTGCGGTGCCGGGGCCTGGTTATCGATCACGTTGATCGAGTCTTCTGATAATCCAGCGGGGGCAACTTGGGTCAAAGTGGGGGTCTCTGGTGGGTCTCTATCCAGCCTATAATAAGCAGTTTAGGATAAATAGGTAGGTATCAACAGCAGTTACAAAAACAGGCTATGCAACAGAAATAGGATAAACAGTAGCAGCAGCAATTTCTAATGCAAGCATAAGAGAGAAAGAATAGGCGATATCGGCATGTTCAAAGGGGGGGTGCTTGCCTTGAAGCTCTGCTGAAAAGGACAGACTGTTGTCGACGTGGTTGATCACACGGGCATCGGCAGCGGTCTCAGGGTCTACCGGAGAAGAAAGAGGAGGGAGAAACTAATAAATAACAGGCAAACAAAAGTACTCAAAGCAGGACGGCAATACGCGGTGCTAGGGGTGATCTAACACAATGCTACACGTTGCAGACGGAGAAGGAAAATATCCGAAGGGTTTTTCCAGGCGTTTGGCATTTTTCGGACAGACGATCCAGAGGGGGACGGTTCCATGTTTGCAGTGTTAGAGGCATCTGACAGCCACACAGAGGGCACCATCGGATTCGTCTCGTCTTTCTGATTAACATTGATGTATAAAGTTTTTCTATCCGAGCTACGGATGAATTTCTACGAATTTCTAAAGATTTAAACAGTTAGTTGGAATTCCCTGAAAATCGGCTAAGTCTGAGAATTATTCAATTTTAACACCACATAGCTGTTTTTCAAAGGCTATAACTAATGTTCTGTGGTTCTAATGGAGACACTTCCTATAAGTGTTTTACTCTACAGCAATAGCACTACAAGGCCATGCTCTTTGATGGCACACCAGGTCCCTGTAACTTGTTCATTTTCTGCTCTAAAGTTGCTATGGCAGTATATCTATTTTTCTGTTCTTCAATTAACGGAACTTAGCCTTTTGTCATTTTCATAGAATTTAATCCATGTCGTATTTGAATTTGGTCCAATGGAGTAACTGGGAGCTCCTCAAGTGTACTACATGTTCACATCATTTTTATTTATGATAACCCCTGATTTGTTTCATTTTTGCTGCTGACCAGAGAGCTAATCAGGTTGAAGCGGCAGAAGCTAGCAAGCGCTACAGTAACCTTCGGTTACTGTAGCACCGTAGTGCAGGCAGAGCAGCGGCAGCAGCAGGTAGCAGCGACAAAGCAGAGCAGTGCAATAGCAGGCACGCAAAGCAGTGGCTAGCGGCAGCAGCAAGCAGCGGCCAAGTAGCAAGCAGCGGCGGAAGTAGCAGCGAAACAGCAACGGCGCAAGGAGCAGCACAGCAGCACGGGAGCTCGGGCGACGGCGCGGTCAGGGGCGGCCAAGCGCACGCGGGCACCGGCGGTAGCGGGCGAGCCGGGCGCGGCCAGCGCGGGCATGGCCAGGGGCGTGGTGTAGGGGAGCGAGCAGTGCCAGGCACGGGGTCGGCGCATGGACGGCGATGGCGGCCACGGCCGACGCGTCCAGGTGAGGCGGAGGCACGGCAGCGGGTGAGCGACGGTAGGTGGAGGCGAGGCCACGGGTGGGCGTGCGAGGAAGCGTAGGCAGCAGCAGCGAACGAGCGTACGCGGTAGTAGGAGCAGTATCGCAGCAGCGATAGCAGTGGAGGTGGCCAGAGCAAGATGCGACGAGGAACAACGGCGGCCGGAGTTCTGTGGGGAAAGACGGCTACAGGCATGGATCGAGCCAGGGAAGAGCGGGAATCGGGTGAGGACCTCAGCGCGATGTCGTAGGCGAGCTCGAGAAGGCGAGGGTGGAGCGACGACGACAAATTTGTCGATGGCGTTGCGGTGGCCGGAGGTTGAAGACGACGTCGATCCCTGTGATCCAGGGGCTCCCGGCTCCAACTGGTGGACATAGTCGAAGGAGTAGATGCCGGCGAAGCTCGTGGGCGAGGTGCCTGGGCGCGGGGAGCTCGGTGCGCGCGTGGACGTCGGAGGCCATGGCGATGCAGGTTCGGCCAAGGGTTGCGGGGACGAAAGCGGCACGACAGAGGGGGAAAAGGAGAGCTAGGGTTCGTCAACGCGTAGAGGGGGATCTTATAGACCGTTGGGGAGCCACGGATGCATGGCGCGTGGGCGATCCGTCCATGGACGCACGAGCAACGGCCAACACCCCCCTGATGAACAGGGGTTGAAGATGGGGAGCTGGTGGGCTGGGCCTCCACTATTGACCTAGAGCCCATCCGCATAGTAGTTAGGCTTCTTCTCCTTTTCTTTTCTTTTTTTACATTTCTGCTTTGTTTTTCTCTCACCATTTTGCATTTAATTAGAGCACTAATTGGCTTTTGTAAAATGTGCCACTGGTCAAATTTCATACTTTGCAATATATTGAGTAGGTACACAAAAGTTTGAGGCCATTCGGAATCCACTTGAATTTTGCTGGTATTTGAAAGTGCTGACAAAGTGCTGCTAGTCCACTATTTTAAAATCCAAGGGTATTTTGGGAACTCAAAAGGGCTTGATAATATTTTTACCAATACTTAGGGACTTGTGACGCATGGTAAACATTTTTGGTTAGCTGTTTAAAGAAATATTTACTTTGACTTTGTTTAAAATTTAAATTTGAACTTGGTTTTAACTAAGGGGCAATTATGCTTAAGAAGCATGGTGACATGGCATCATTAGGGTGAGGTTACTGTAGCAGGACACTGGGGGTGTTACAACCTCATCATTAGCCCCCGAATCGGTTGAGGTTTCGTAGGACAAACGTGTCTATCCTTCGGTTAAGTCCAAGTGTTGTAGGAGCACTCGGAATATGTTTCCGAATCGTGGCTCGCTGTTCCTTGGACGAAAACACAACGGATTCTGGACTACAGGTTTACCCAGATGACCGGGTGCTGTTGATTGCCGAGAAAAACCCGGTGGCACTTGTTTGTCTCTTGGGGGAGATAGACTTGTGGCCCGAGTGAGGGCATGCCATTACAACTCGTGTGGCGATGCCGGCACGTGGTCTGACTCTCCAGAGAGACGCCACTCCTTATCCCAGGGGAACGCCAACGCAGGCCTCCTACGAGTCCAAGTTTACGAGTCATGCGCCTTGGAGCCTACTGGTAGGGCCAAGTCAACCCGTGGAGGGGCGTCAAGCTCGTCACATAGCAATCCTGAAGAAGACTTCAGTCGGGTGTTTAACGTGGTCGAGTGCACAGGTCCCCGTGGAGGTTGGTCAGTCAGATTGACATGCATCCTTTAGGAAAGGAATCGAGGGTAATCAATCGGATTGATTCGCTCCGGAAATCACGGGATTCAAATTTGCGTGTGCGCGCGCGGAAGCGGCAACGACGTGCGTTAGTGGGGAAAGTGGGGGTGTGGCTCCTCGATTTGTGCACGCCAAATCCTCCACGTGCCACAGTTTCCCTGTGTACTACTTCGCTGCGTGTGCCGTTGATCCGGAGATCAATGGATCAAGATCCGGTGCGGGATTCTGTCAGAGGTATAAAAGGATTCGGGGGATAGCGGTCGGGCCGCCAGATCCCTTTTTTCCCCTCCTTCTTCTCCGCTTCTCCTCTCCACCCAAGTGCCCAAAATCTTCCCAGCGATGGCGAAAGACTCGAGAGCCAAGGCGGAGAAGGCGAAGAAGGCCGAAAGACCTTCTTCCTCGGGCTCTCGTGCGGCGGCCGGAGGCGCGTCTGGGGATTGGATTCCCTCGCGCGTCTCGATCAGGCGATTGGAGGAGCTTGCCGCGGAGGGGCTCATTCCATAGGACGGATGGCGCCGTCCTGTAGCGGGTGAGGTCGAGCCGGCGTCGCGGGGGGGACGAGCGTGTTCTGCTGATCTCTCACATCGAGAGGGGGGTTTCGATGCCACCCCACCCCTTCTTTCGGGCGTTTCTCGCCTACTTTGGTGCGCAGCTCCACCATCTTCCTCCAAATACCGTCACCTATCTTTCGGCCTTCATCTCCCTCTGCATGAACTTCCTCGGCTGCCAACCCCATTGGGGGCTATTCAAGCATATCTTCATTTGCCGGTCGATGGCCGATAAAAAGGATTCGCTGACCGGCAAGAAGACCAATGTCATCTAGCTGTGCAGGGGTTTGGGCATCCAATTTCGCGGAGGGAGTGCCTTCCCAAAGATGAGCTTCCCGGATTCTGTCAAAGGGTGGCAGGGGACTTGGTTTTACTGCAAGGACGTTCCCAGTGTCAACGGCCAGTCAGGCCTCCCTCCGTACTCGGCGGAGAGGGTGAGGGCCCCCGAGTCCCTTTCAGTGGCAAAGGAGGAGAAGACGGAGGTCGGCATCTTGGCCACTGCCCTGGTTGGAGTTGTGAACGCTGGCATGAATGGCATGGGTCTGCTGGAGACTTTTCTCACCAGGCGGATCCAGCCACTACAGGCCAGGGCCCACCCCATGTGGTTGTACGAGGGGCCGAACGACCCTACCCGAGTGCACCCGGAGGAGTTCGCCGTGAAGGACGTGGGGGCAAGATCAAGGCCATCACCTGCGCCCGAGACAACCCACGGAGAGCCAAGCTGGTGTCGGCCTACTCCAAAGAACTCCCGCCGACTGTCGAGGTAAAGCGATTCTGTTCAATTGGCTCGCTCATACATTGTTTTCTGTATATCTGATTTTTGGTGTTGTGATGTGTTTGCCCTTCAGGAATTTCAGAACATGATCTCTAACATTCAGGTGGTTGACCGGTCACCTGAAGATGGGGCTAGTGACACCGAGCGTCACTACTTGGATGAGTCCGATGACGAGGAGGAGGAGGAGGAGGAAAGCGATGAGGACGAGAGCTCCGAGGAGGGGGAGGAGGCCGAGTACTCCCCGTCCTACGAGGCTCCCAAGGAACCCCGCACAAAGGCGCAACACAATTCGAGTGGCAAGGCAGGTGGGGCTCCGCAGCCTACTACTTCGGGGTGAATGACTCGTAGCTCCAAGCGTGCTCGCGCCGAGGTCGAGAGCTTGGCTGAGAAGCAGCCCAAGCAGATCTCCACTAAGCCACGGGGGAGGCCACAGACACTGGTTCAGTTGGCCTTGGCGAGGGAGGTGCATCAGTGACTTGAGCAGTGGGTTGCGAAGGAATTGCTGGCTCGGGAGATTTTTCCTTCTGAGGCTGAGCTTCAGTGTGATCATGTGACATTTCTGTCGTAGCAGTAGGAGCATTTTTCTTCGTAGTTTTCTTTCGCCTCTTTTGTCTCTGCTGAGCAGTTTGATCAATGTGCCCTTTGACAAGATCATTATGAAGGAAATATGCCCTAGAGGCAATAATAAAGTTGTTATTTATATATCCTTATATCATGATAAATGTTTATTATTCATGGTAGAATTGTATTAACCGGAAACTTGATACATGTTTGGATACATAGACAAAACACCGAGTCCCTAGTAAGCCTCTACTAGACTAGCTCGTTAATCAAAGATGGTTAAGTTTCTGAACCATATACATGTGTTGTCATTTGATGAACGGGATCACATCATTAGGATAATGATGTGATGGACTTGACCCATCCGTTAGCTTAGCATATTGATCGTTCAGTTTTATTGCTATGGCTTTCTTCATGACATATACATATTCCTTTGACTATGAGATTATGCAACTCCCGGATACCGGAGGAATACCTTGTGTGCTATCAAACGTCACAACGTAACTGGGTGATCATAAAGATGCTCTACAGGTATCTCCGAAGGTGTTTGTTGGGTTGGCATAGATCGAGATTAGGATTTGTCACTCCGAGTATCGGAGAGGTATCTCTGGGCCTCTCGGTAATGCACATCATAAGAAGCCTTGCAAGCAATGTGACTAATGATTTAGTTGTGGGATGATGCATTACGGAACAAGTAAAGAGACTTGCCGGTAACGAGATTGAACTAGGTATGAAGATGCCGACGATCGAATCACGGGCAAGTAACATACCGATGACAAAGGGAATAACGTATGTTGTCATTACGGTACGACCGATAAAGATCTTCGTAGAATATGTGGGAACCAATATGAGCATCCATGTTCCGCTGTTGGTTATTGACCAGAGAGGTGTCTCGGTCATGTCTACATAATTCTCGAACCCGTAGGGTCCGCACGCTTAACGTTCGATGACGATTTTGTATTATATGAGTTATGTGATTGGTGACCGAATGTTGTTCGTAGTCCCGGATGAGATCTTGGACATGACGAGGAGTCTCGAAATGGTCGAGAGGTAAAGATTCATATATAGGACGATGATATTCGGACACCAGAAGTGTTCCTGGGGTACCGGGTACATATCGGGTCACCGGAAGGGGTTTCGGGCACCCCCCGGCAAAGATATGGACCTAATGGGCCAAGAGGGGAAACGCAGCAGCCAGCATGGGCTGCTGCGCCCCCCATGTAGGCCGAATAGGAAGGGAAAGGAAAGAGGGGAAGATAGAAAGGAAGGGGAGGGATTCGGCCTCCCCCTTCCTTCTCTCCTCCCTCCTCCTTCCTTTCCCCTCCGGAAAATATGGTAAGGGGGGCCGAATTGGACTTCCTACTTGGGGCCGCCCCATGGCCATTCCCCTCCCCCTCCCACCTATATATATGTGGGGAGGGGGCACCTAGAACACACACCAACAATTGTTAGCCGTGTGTGGCGCCCCCCTCCACAGTTTACGCCTCCATTCATATTCACGTAGTGCTTAGGCGAAGCCCTGCGCGGATCACTTCACCATCACCGTCACCACACCGTCGTGCTGACGGAACTATCCCTTGACACTTTGCTGGATCAAGAGTTCGAGTGACGTCATCGAGCTGAACGTGTGCAGAACTCGGAGGTGCCGTACGTTCGGTGCTTGATCGGTAGGAACGAGAAGAAGTTCGACTACATCAACCGCGTTAACAAACGCTTCTGCTTTCTGTCTACGAGGGTACGTAGACATACTCTCCCCCTCTCATTGCTATGCATCTCCTAGATAGATCTTGCGTGAGCGTAGGAATTTTTTTGAAATTGCATGCTACGTTTCCCAACACATTATAGCCAGTAGCTTGTGCTTGATTCTCATTGTAGATCTTGTGAACAATATCATCCAGATCTGAGTGAAAACCCAAACTTCTGCTGTGGAGGATATTCAAAGCCCGATTGATATCCATGTAAGATTCTTCAAATTGTTTAATGACAAACTTGGAAGATGCAGTTTTCATTCGACTATCAAGGTCATTGAGTTCGGCAATGAGGTTGTTGATCTCAACAGAATCTTCTCTCATGTCTCGAACAACATCAGGTGCTTGTGAAATAACTTTAGACGGAATTGGCAAAGATGCCACTTCACCATTGAATGGATTTTCAATGAACTTATCAAGCTGCTCCATGATGAAGACATGATTGTAATAATGTGGAGCATCAGATTTAACATCAGTCTGTGTAACCGGAGCAGTTTGCACTGGAACTTGCTCGGATGGAGGCATAGAAGCCAATGGTTGAGTCAAAGTAGGAGCAAACTTGGCAGCCAGTGGTTGGTGCCTTGATTGTCTTCACATTTGGCTTTGTAATTTGTTCGCCTGGCTTGGCAGTGCCGACTGGAGCATCAACTACCAAATCCTTCAAGTTTATTTCCTTAGGATGAGGTATTGTATTCACAGAATCCTTCATGGTAATAGTTGTTGGTGGAGTCTTTCTTTTCAAAATGATCTTCTTCGAAGGTGCTATTGGAACTGCATGAGCACGAAGATCAGGCAGCACTTTAGAAGTTGTGATGTTCACTTGTTCACTTAGAGTAGGATCAACTTCCTCTCTTGTTGGCAGTGGATCATATTGATTAGAAGAATTGCTTTCGACATTTCTATCGGTTGGTTCAGCCGGCTTCTTCGGTGCGCTCTTGCGCCTTGCACTGGGATCATGTTTGTGCTTGGAGCGACCTTCAGATTTTCCTTCAGCCTTTTTCTTTTCAACTTCATCTCTGAGAAGGCGATGATTTTCTTCTTCATGAGCTTTATCCTTTTCAGCCTTCTTGGCTCTCTTGAGGGCATTCTTCTAGCGTTTAGCCAGTTCATCAGATGGGATTCGGGAGTGCGAAGGGAAGACTTGTCAGCATTTGGTGGAGGCAGCGGTCTCTCCTGGGGATCACTTGCTCGAATGAGACCAATTTCACGGCAGTCACCCCATGGAGGTTGAAAAGCAAAATTCTTCGCAAACTGAGGATGAATCATCTCATAGTTGAACACCTTGCGCACCCAGGGGCGTCGAATTCTTTGCAGACGCTTGTCTCTTTCTCATTTTGACTCTCCTGGAATAGTGATATATTTATCATGAGAGATATATTCAGTTGGATTTGCGTATGGTTGTCTGCCACCCTTCTTTTTCTTCAGAGCATCTTCTTCTTGCGCGTCAGCACTTTGCTCTTTTCTTTTTCTCTTGCTAGTTGCTGGGCCTACCGTTGGGCCCTTTGCATTCGGTGCTTTTGACTCATCTGCTGTACCCAAAAGGATATCCTCTCCATCAGCCATGCTCATTGGTTGAGCAGAATCTTCAAAAGACTGCATACACCTGTGAAAAAGAATAGATGCGAGGGAAAATGGGGACAGGGTTACAAATGCTCACAGCGAAGATTTTTCAAATAAAAGCGTTTTGATGAAGGATTAGATGCAGACTTTGAGAAAATTTTCGAATGAAAGAAATGTATAGGACGAACTAGTGTCTCCGAAGAATATACTAGTCAGCGTGCTATGCATTCCATTCGCATGAGACATAACACAAACCCTAGATCTAAAAAAATTTGGATGCGAGGGACAACTACAAACCACATCCACACTTGTTACGTAAGCAGTAAAGATCTAAGATATGCAGTAAAATTGGAAAATAATAACCGCGGACGAACTCGAACGAGAAGAATGAATGATCAAGTTCACGCTACACATACCCTAGCTTGGTGATGTGCAGTAGCTACGGCGGCGCAGGGAAGAAGATGTCCCGCGGCGGCGAGGAAGGACTCCGGTGACCGCTTTCCGGCAGTGAAGCGGCGAAGGGGTCGTTGGCATCGAGCTCAAGGTGGAGCACTGTGGCGAGGGTTTTGGAGGAGACGGTGGCAAGGAGGAAGAGAAGTGGATGAGGGAGCGGTGGTGCTGCGGTATTTATATGCGAGGGAAAATAACCGCGGCGAGCGAATCCGATCGAATGGCCACAATCGAGAGACTAATGGTATCCAACGGATAGGATGGGGTGGCAGTTGATGGATTGCACATGGCAACCGTCATAAAAGATTGTGGTCCTAACTTGGGCGGGAAACCCCAGATTTTGGACAGCTTTCGCCAAAATAGATTAAAGTTTGGACCTAATCTTTATCGTGGTCAAGGACACCAGATAAAGTTTCGGTACCAGATGAAATTGAGCATTCATAACGGAATAGCATAGACTAGAAGAGATAGAACCAAGGGAAAATAGGGTCCTAGGCATTTCACTTAGACAACGAAACACAAACACCCGAAAGAATAGCTATGAGAGAAATGCATTCGGACAAACACAAAATCTTTCGATCGAACAGAAACTCAACAAAAGAAAATTGTGGTGGCGTGACCCACCGTATAAGAACTGTATGACCCCGAGCATCGCACAATTATCGTGGCACCCGGTTAGTCTAGTTCTTCGTTAATGTATTCACTCTCAGAAAGAAAATTTCACTTTGTCGAAATTTTCAAGCTCTTCGAGTGTTGTGTACCCATTCCTTCTAAGATGTGGAAGTGTTGGCACGGGTGCCGAGTCCAGCTTACTGCACGTTTGCGAAGTCCAGGATATTTAGCTCACACGGTAACACACAGAATCTTTTCTCATCGAGACTTGGTGAAAATATCAGCGAGATTGTCTTCGGTCTTGACGTGATTGATGACAATATCCTCTCGAGCAACATGATCGCGAATGAAATGATGTCTGATGGCAATGTACTTGGTGCGAGAATGTTGCACTGGATTATGTGCAATTTTGATAGCACTCTCATTGTCATAGTATAAAGGAATCTTCTTGACCTTGATGCCATAATCCTTCAGAGTCTGCTTCATCCACAATAACTGAGTGCAACAAGCTCCAGCAGCAATATATTCAGCCTCAGCTGTAGAGAGAGATACATAATTTTGCTTTCTTGATGACCAACAGACCAATGATCTACCAAGGAAATGGCATGTCCCCGAAGTAGATTTCCTGTCAACCAAGTCACCCGCGTAATCTGAGTCTGAATATCCAACAAGATTAAACTGTGCTCCCTTAGGATACCATAAACCTAAGGTGGGGGTGTGAGCCAAATATCTCAGAATATGCTTGACTGCTTGGTGATGCGATTCACATAGGTAAAGAAGAGAACCAATCATCAAACGATAAGCCTTCTGATCGTAATCCTTACCATACACATCTGCGTCCAGCTTACCATTCATGGGCATAGGAGTTTTATAGCCCTTCATTTTGGAATATTGCATTATGAACTTCTTCAGACACTCTCTCAGATATTTCTCCTAAGATATGAAAATTCCATTTGCCTGTTGGCGTATTTGCAGTCCGAGAAAGAACTTAAGTTCACCCATCATAGACATTTGATATTTATCGGACATCATTTTCCTGAACTCTAAGCTGCAAGCATTGTTAGTACAGCCAAAGATAATATCATCCACATAAATATGACATATGAATGGATCATTATCAACAGCACGAGTGAAAAGTGTGGGATCAGTGGATCCTGGCTTGAACCCTTTATCGAGCAGAAACTTCTTCAAGGTGTCATACCAAGCTCGAGGGGCTTGCTTCGGCCCATATAGAGCCTTTTTCAACCTGAAAACTTTGTTAGGAATTTTAGGGTGTTCAAAGCCAGGTGGTTGTCTAACATAAACTTCCTCATCAATTTCATCATTGAGGAAAGCACTTTTCACATCCATTTGATAAAGCAAGATATCATTGTAGTTTGCATAAGCGAGTAGAATACGAATAGCCTCAAGGCTGGCAACATCAGCATAAGTTTCACCGAAATCAATACCTTCTACCTGTGTATACCCTTGACCAACAAGACGTGCTTTGTTTCTCACAACAATGTCATTTTCATCTTGCTTGTTCCAGAATATCCATTTTGTGCCGATGATATTATGCTTCTTGGGATTCGGCTTGTCAACCAATTCGCAAACATCATTTAGTTCGAATTGCACCAACTCCTCTTGCATTGCATTCATAAAATCTGGATCATTCATGGCTTCCTCATACTTGGTAGGTTTTGCCAATGAAACAAAGGAGAAACTGCCAAAGTAGTTAGCCAAACGAGTGCGTGAGCGAGTTGTGGGTCGATAACCTGGATTCTCATGTTCAACAAGAATTAATGAAGGATCAACTCGATTAGCCACTCGAGGATGAGGATTTTCATCTTGATGATCCTTATCATTTTCATCAGTATCAGCATTTGTATCACCATTTCCTTCAGGATTGCCATTTTGCTCGGTATTTGGATTCGGGTTGCCATTGGTATTTGGAGTGGCATTATCTTCGGCAGTGGCTCGGCGAATTCTACTTCGAGTCATAGGAGCATCATCATCAGAAGACTCAGGAGCATTTTCTTCAACTGGCTTGACGCTCCCTATGGCCATTTGCCGAATAGCATCCGGAATCGGTGGTTCATCTATCACATTTGGTAGGTGCTCCTTTTGGGAGCCATTAGATTCATCAAGCCGCACATTTACCGTTTCCATAACTTTCCCGTGGTGAGAGTTATAGACATGATAAGTATGCGAGTTCAAGCCATAACCAAGAAGAAAACCTTCATGTGCCTTAGGTGCAAACTTGGAAGAATGATTCATATCACGAATGTAACAAGGTGCACCAAAAACATGCAAATAAAAAACATTTGGTTTCTTGCCAGTGATAAGCTCATATGAAGTTTTCTTAAGGAACTTGTGAAGATAAACGGAATTGATAACATGACAAGAAGTATTAATAGCATCAGCCCAGAAGCGTATGGGAGTTTTATACTCATTGAGCATTGTTCTCGCCATTTTGATGAGAGTTCTATTCTTTCGTTCAACAACTCCATTCTATTGGGGAGTGTATGCGGCAGAGAACTCATGAGTAATACCATTTTCATCGAGAAAATCATCGATATGAGTATTTTTGAACTCAGTCCCATTGTCACTTCTAACATGCTTAATTCGCACATCATATTCATTCTGGGCCTTCTTAGCGAAGCTTTTGAAGATATCTTGGGTCCAAGTTTTGTCTTCGAGAAAGAATACCCAAGTATAATGAGAGAAATCATCAACAATGACCAGGCCATAATGACTGCCACCAAAACTTGCATAATTTTGAGGACCGAATAAATCCATATGAAGAATTTCCAGAGGTCTTGTCGTGGTCATAACAGTCTTTGATGAGTGATGCTTCTTGGCCAATTTACCAGCCTCACATGCAGCACAAAGACGATCCTTGTCGAATTTTACATCAGGAATGCCACGGAGATGATTTTTCTTCACCAGAGTCTGCAAGTTTCTCATACCTGCATGACCAAGCCTTCGGTGCAACAGCCAACCTTCGGTTGCTTTTGCAAGCAAACAAGTTTGAACTGAGGGACCCTTAGAGAAATCCACAATATATAGATCACCTTTTCTAATTCCCTAGAAGACGAAGGAATTGTCAGAGGCCAAAAAGACAATGCATTTGGATATGGAAAAAAGAACTAGCATGCCTAGATCACATAGCTTGCCAACTGACATAAGATTGAATCCAAGAGACTCAACAAGTAAAACATCGTCAATGGACTAGTCTTTGGATATGGCAATTTTACCTAACCCAATTACCTTTCGTTTGTTGTTGTCGCCAAAAGTGATATACTTCAGAGGTGAAGCAGTTAAGTTGGGGTCGACAAACAATGACTTGTCTCCGGTCATATGACTAGTGCATCCACTATCCATTATCCATTCTGTACACCCGGAGACATAGTCCTGCAGAGGAATTAGGCTTTCTTAATCACCCACATCTTTGCAGGTGGCTTCGAAACAAATGAGCGAGCAAGATATGATTACTTTCGGTAACCATAGTTGTTACTCGATGAGGTGCGAGCATAATCAAAGGAATAAGCATTGAAATTCTTTCCAGACGAATGAGTATAGTGATTGAATGAGGTATGCATGTACTCATTCTGTCGGACTTTTTCAAGGAAGTAATGAGCATTTTGAGCCTGCATGGTTAGTAATGTGGTAACAGGTAATGCCTCGATAGCTTTCTTAGGCACCCATATAGCTTTCTTTGGGGGGCCATTCCTGTTGTTTGGTCCAACATAACGAGCAACAGCTTCACCATATTGGTTTTTGAACAACTTATAGTTGTCCAGAGAATCATCACCAGGATATTCAGGGATGGGAGAGTTATATCCCTAAAGCAAAGCTGGATCGAGAGTTTTGCTCTTGGCAGGCACCCATACAGTGCGAGGATATTGATCAGGTTCCCAGTAGGAGCCATTTTCATTCAGTTTCCTTTCGAAACCGATGCCTTCTTTCCTGGGATTTTTGTGAAGAATGGATTTCTTTAAAACATCACAAAGGGTTTGATGCCCTTTGAGAGATTTGAACATTCATGTCTGAAGAAGATCCTTCAACCTAGCATTTTCATCAGAAACATAACTATTTTCCTCGATAGAGGGGTTAGCATTCACAGATGATTCAACATTGGTTCATTCAAGGCATTTTATGCAAGGTGGAACAAACACTTCGGGTTTCTCTCTAAGTTGTTGGGTGAGAAGAGAATTTTCTCTGATCAAATCCTCATGAGCCTCTCTCAGCACCTCGAGTTCGTGTTTCCTTTTCAGGTAATCATAGATCAATCTTTCGTGGTCGGCTGAGAGAATATCATGACGATTTGACAGTTCTTCCATTCATGACTTGAGAGTGGAATACTCTTTGGTCAACGACAGATTTTTCTCCATCTCCTCAACCAACAACCCTTCAGATTTCCTGAGGGTTTTCTCAATTTTCTCAAGAGAGTTTTCTTGAATATTAGCAATTTTGATCAATTTAGCATGATCGTCCTCATCAGAAGAGTATTGATCACTGGAGTGAACCTTGTGATTTTTGGAGGATACCTTTTCTTTCGCAGCTTTGACCATGAAGCAGTAGGCAGGAGATTCATCATCGCTTGACGGATTCCCGAAGAAGTTTGTTGCAGGGGAGGAAGCATATGCAATGCTAGCCATACCAGAGTCAGAATCATCATCGGATTCATCAACTTCTTCGGAGTCTGACGATTCTTCTTCATCAGAATCCATTTCCTTGCCGATTTATGCCTTTGCCTTGCAAGAGTTATTCTTGCAGTTGGAGGAGAACTTGGAAGGATTCCTTGAGGAAGATCTTGACTAAGATTTTGAGGAGGAGTTGTCCTTCTTCTTGAAGAACTTCTTCGTTTTCTTCTCATCATTGGAGTCATAGTTCTTGCTCTTGCTTTTGCCTCGATAGTTGCCAGAATCATATCTTCCACTAGCACAGTTTTCAGCTTCCTAGAGAGGGCAGTCTGAAATGAAGTGTCCAGGCTTTTTGCACTTGAAGCAGGTGTATTCGCCAGTAGGTTTTGATGAAGATTTTGAACCGCCAGAGTTGCTTGAACTTTTCTTCTGAAACTGACTCTTCTTGTGAAAGCGCTAGAATCTTTTCGTGATCAGTGCGAGATCTTTGCTGATCCTTTCAGGGTCATCAAAATCTTCTTCGGCATTTCCTTCGGAGGAAGAATCAGCCATAGCCTTGAGAGCATGGCTTTTGCGATGGTTTGGACCATATAGATCTCTCTTCTCTTTTTGTTGTTCCTCATGGGTGTTTAGCCTCTCCATGATATCAGCACAGTCGAGATCTTTGAAATCAGCTCGTTCCCTGATCATCAAAACAAGTGTGTCGAATGAACTGTCAAGTGATCGGAGCAGCTTCTTCACAACTTCATGGTAAGTGATGTCTTTGGCGCCGAGGCCTTGCAGCTCATTTGCGATGTCACTCAGGCGATCGAAGGTTTGCTGACAGCTTTCATTTCCAATGCGCCTGAACCGATTGAACTTTGCTCAGAGAGTATCAATGCGAGCTTCTTTCTGAGTTGAACCACCCTCATTTATCTTCTCGAGAATGTCCCACAATTCCTTCATAGTTTCACACTGTCGATAGCAAAGAAATTGAGCACGAGAGAGATGGCCACCAATTTCATCTTTAGCTTGAGCGTCCATCTGAATGAGTTTCTTCTCGTTATCAATGGGGGCTTGAGGTATTTCAATCGTGAATCCAAACTGCACCATGTTCCACATGTCATCGTTAATGGCTTGGAGACGGATCTTCATCTTCTCGTTCCAGAAGGGATAGTCCATCCCATCGAATATGGGAATCTTGAGATGCGACTTGTAGATCACTGAAGACATACTTAAACTCCAAGGTTGTTAGACCAAAATGAGCAGAGTCAAGGAATACCTTGCTCTGATACCAATTGTAGGAACGAAGTATGTCTACCAGAGGGGGTGAATGGGAGTTTTAAAATTTCTTGGGAAATCTCAAAACTCTCGGAACCCAGCAGCAGAGCGAATGAAAATCAAACTATAGCAAGCTATAACTAAGTACCGAATGGAAACTACAAGATGCATCGAGGCAAATCACATGATGAAAAACATATCAAATGTAAACATAGGTAGCAGAGGTAACCAGTGATGCTCGATGGCGACAGGGTATTTATTCGACCAGTTCATCCTTCTGCACAAGGACTACGTCTGGTTGGAGGGGCTGTGACTTAACACCAAAGATAAACTCTCTTCGCCCTATTCTCCTCGACAATTGGTTCGTCAACCAATGACGATCACTCATGGTAGATACCTGAGGTGATCTCCAAACCTTTACAGACTTCTTCTTCAAGAACCACAATCACCCTTGGTCTCTGAAGAAATTGATACCTAACCGTCTAGAGAGTTTGTAACTCTCAAGAGTAATAGGCGGAGTGTACTGGACTTAGATTCGAGTGATGTTGAACCACTATCTAATTCTTCGGCTCTAGGGGTTTTCTCTCGGTGGATTTTAAACTCAAATCGCTTAGAGAGGGGGTTGCTCAACAATCTTCTCAAAATCAAACGGAGCAGCCACCGGACAAAGCTGGTGCGGGGTGGCTATTTATAGCCGCAGCCTTCCCTGGTGGGAAATGACCATTTTGGACACGCGGTCCAGCCAATGGCCAACTGACACGTTTACAACAGTCGGATTTTGGAGCAACGGTAACATTACTTGAGGAACAAGTAATTCTAACTCCTCGGTCTGAGACAAATCTCTCACAGCGAAGATGATCACAGTCTCTTGCTGGCAAGTATTTGCTTGGAGCACAAGGAGATTTCTCTCGCAACTTTCATAGGATTTGGGTTTAGCATCAGAGAATCAAAGTTTCGAACGCTACACACCTCTTAATAGTACGGTGGTCCTATGACTCAATAAAGAGAAGAAGAACTACGAAATATATGCTACGTCCTCACTTCATCTTCAAACTCCTCGGACGCAGTCATTTTCCTCGGACAGGCACCAAACCAATTGCTTCACTTCAGCAATTTTTGAGGGGTCACTCTTGTTATCATAATCTTTGATGATAACCTTCACTGCGGCGTAGGGAGATTACCTTTGTCGTTTAGCTCAAACTCCTCATGATTTCAAGGACCTGTTACTCTGTGTGCACTAGCAAACACATAAGTCTCATACTGTTTATGTCAACAAACTCCAAAACATAAGGGGCCTATCATTGCACCAACCTCTTCGTCGAGCCAGCTAGCCCTCAGCTCGATGCTTAAAACACTTGGTTAAATTTGCCCTGGAATGACGGGTGGTTGCTATAGCCGTATACTTTGCCGAGCCTTGGGCTCGCTTCACTTTTGCTTGAAACACTTGAACGGATCGAATCTTTGATTTGTGCACCTTTTAGTTCTTATTTGCTTCTTGTGCTTTGTTTGACTTTGGCGAAAGCTGGTTCGCAGCTAAGCCCCTGAGTGTGGAGCAGGTCCTCACTCGAACTGTTTTCTAACTTAGGCCAAAGCTGGTTCGCAGCTAAGCCCACGAGTGTGGAGCAGATACTCACTCGGACTGTTTTTTAACTTAGGCGAAAACTGGTTCGCAGCTAAGCCCTCTCATACACCCACTGGGGATGTGTTAGTTTCCGAATGCGGTTATTCACCTAAGTGAGGACATGGCCATAGGCCGAATTAGACGATATACGGAAAAGCAAGAATTTTATTCATCTAAGTTCATTCGGACTAACTATTACAACGGAGAAATTTTATTTTAAGTATAAAATTTGCGAAGCAAGTCCGCGTTCCAAGCCCTGGGCTCTTCTATTTCTCTGGCGAAGTTGTAGAGTCTGTAAGCTCCATTGTGCAGGACCTTCGAAATGGCGAATGGTCCTTCCCAAGGGGGCGCCAGTTTGTGGGGCTTCTACTGATCCACTCGGAGGACCAAGTATCCTTCCTGAAAAGTGCGCCCTCTGACATGCCTGTCGTGGTAGCGGCGCATGTCTTGTTGGTGCAACATCGATCTTATAAGAACCAACTCACGCTCCTCCTCCAAGAGGTTGAAGCCATCCTGCCTTGCTTCTTCAGCTTCAGCCTCCGAGTAGAGATCCACTCGGGAAGAATTGTGAAGCAAATCACTCGGTAAAACTGCTCTCGACCCGTACACCATGAAGAATGGGATGCGATTGGTGGACCAATTCGGGGTCATTCGCAGGCCCTAGAGGACCGACGGAACCTCGGTTACCCAGGCCCCTGTCGCGTGCGTTAGGTCGCGCATGAGGCGAGGCTTCAACCCTTGGAGTATCAGACCATTCGCCCGCTCGGCTTGCCCATTCGACTGCGAGTGCGCCACAGAGGCGTAATCGACCCGAGTGCCTTGGTTGTAGCAAAACTCACGGTACTCATCCGTGTCGAAGTTAGATCCATTGTCGGTGATGATGCTGTGGGCGACTCCGAATCTGAAGATTATCTCTTTGATGAACTGAATGGCAGTGGCCGAGTCCAACTTCTTTATTGGCTTGGCATCGATCCACTTGGTGAACTTATCGACCACTACCAACGGGTGCGTGAAACCACTCGCCCCGTTCTGGAGTGGGCCGGCCATGTCGAGCCCCCAGATGGCGAACGGACAGGTGAGTGGAATAGTCCTCAGAGCGGACGCCGGCTTGTGCGACTGATTCGCGTAGAATTGGCACCTGACGCACTGATCCACTATATCCCTGGCAGCCTCGTTGGCACGGGGCCAATAGAACCCGGCTCAGAACGCTTTGGCAACCAGTGTCCGTGAGGATGCATGGTGCCCACACATTCCCTAGTGGATCTCTTGCAGTATTTGCTGCCCTTCCTCCGGTGATATGCATCGTTGAGTGACCCCGGTGGTGCTTTTCTTATACAACTGGTCTCCCATGACAGTGAAGGCTTTAGATCGACGGATGATCTGGCGAGCCTTAGCTTCATCTTCTGGGAGTTCCTGCCTGAGCAGATACGCCAGATATGGTTCAGTCCACTCGGGAGTGATAACAAGGATCTCTTGCACTAGGTCGATTACCGCAGGGTTGTCCACTTTAGCCGGATTGGAGGCACCGATTGGTTGCGGGGGCTCTTCCACGAAAGGGTCTTCCTTGATCGTGGGCAAGTGTAAGTGGTTTAAAAGCACATTCTTGGGTACTGTCTTCCGAGTGCAACCCATCTTGGCCAGATCATCAGCTGCTTGGTTCTTGAGCCGTGGCATGTGATGGAGCTCCAACCCCTCAAAGTGCTTCTTCAGCTTCCTGACGGCATTGCAATATACAGTCATCACCCATCTATGAATGTCCCATTCCTTCATGACTTGATTTACCACTAAGTCCGAGTCACTGTAGACCATCAATCGGCGGATTCCCAGAGAAATTGCCATCCGCAGCCCATACAGGAGTGCTTCGTACTCGGCTTTGTTGTTGGAGGAGTCAAAGTGAATCTAAAGCACATAGCTGAGTTGGTCGCCTTTAGGGGACACCAAAACCACTCCGGCCCCGGAGCCATGGAGCATTTTGGAGTCGTCGAAGAACATCGTCCAATACCGAGGGAGACTCGGGACGGGTTGCTCTTGTTCAATCCACTCAGCGAGAAAGTCTAGTAGGGCTTGCGACTTGATGGCTTTCTTGGCTTCGAACTTGATATCCAGCGGAAGGAGCTCAATGGCCCACTTTGCCACTCGGCCCGTGGCATCTCTGTTGTTCATGATCTCAGACAGAGGGGCGTCACTTATCACCGTGACCGAGTGTTCTTGGAAGTAATGTGCCACCTTCTTTGTAGTCAAATAGATCCCATATACTAGCTTCTGATAATGCGGATACCTTTGCTTGGAAGGGGTTGGGACTTCGGAGATGTAGTAGACTGATCGTTGGAGCTTTAAGGTTTTGCCTTGTTCTTCCTGCTCCACAGTGAGTACCATGCTAACAACTTGGCTCATGGTCGCGATGTATAAGAGCATAGGCTCTTTGCTGCTCGGAGCAGCTAGCACCGGCTGGGTGGAAAGCAGGGATTTAAGTTCCTGGAACACAGCCTGCGCTTTGAGAGTCCACTCAAACCTGTCAGGCTTCTTAACCAATTGGTAAAGCGGCAAGGCTTTTTCACCGAGTTTTGAGATGAACCTACTCAGGGCTGCCAGACAGCCTGTGAGGCATTGTACGTCATGGAGACGCTCGGGTTGTTTCATTCGGACGATTGCTCCGATCTTTTTAAGGTTTGCCTCGATCCCATGTTCGGAAATGAGGAAACCAAGTAACTAGCCGGCAGGGACCCCAAATGTACACTTAGCCGGGTTGAGCTTGATTCCAAAAGTGCGTAAGTTAGCGAAGATCTTGGCGAGGTCAGTCAAGAGGTCGGTGCCTTTCCTGGACTTGACCACGATGTCATCCATATAAGCCTCCACGTTCCAACTGATTTGCTTCCGCAAGCTCTTCTGAATCATGCGCTGAAATGTGGCTCCGGCATTTTTCAACCCGAATAGCATAGTGATATAGCAAAAACACCCGAATGGGGAAATGAACGTTGTTGGTACCCGGAGTACGCATCCAGAAATGATAACCGCTCACACCCGACAGTAGAATATACTATTTGACCTATGCGAGGGAGAGGGAAATGATCCTTCGGGCAGGCCCGACTGATGTGCTTAAAATCAATGCACATTCAGAGAGAGTTGTTTCTCTTTGGCACCATGACGACGTTGGTGAGCCACTCGGAGTGGTACACCTCTCGGATGAATTCAGCGGCCAAGAGTCATGCTATCTCCTCGCCAATTGCCTTGCGCTTCTCGGTGGAAGATCGTTGAAGGTGCTCCTTGACAGGCTTCATCTTCGAGTCGACACGGAGTCTGTGCTCAGCCAGTTCCCTGGGAACACCTGACATGTCAGAGGGCTTCCATGCGAAGATGTCCCAATTCTCATGGAGAAACTGGACGAGCTCACCTTCCTATTTGTTGTCAAGGGTGGTGGAGATGTTGGTCGGGGCGGCATTCGGGTCCTCAGGATGAATGTGCATTGGCTTTGTCTCCCCCGGCGACTGGCAAGCAGATTCGACAGTTGGCTTTTTGGACTTCAGCAGTTCGCTCGAATCCACCGCCTTCTTGTACTCGTCTATCTCGGCCATTGCCATCTGTTCGTCGGTGATCTGGGAGCCCTTCTAGAGACATCCTTCGGCCAACTTCCGATTGCCCATGATAGTGATCATGCCTTTCAGCCCTGGCATCTTAAGCTTAAGATACACATAATATGGACGAGCCATGAAACGTGCGTAGGGTGGGCCTACCCAGGATAGCGTGGTAAGCACTTCGGAACTCTACCACTTTGAAAGTCGGCTGTTCTTTCGGAAGTTCCTCTCTTCGCTGAACACGACGTCGAGGGTGATCTGTCCGAGTGATTTGGCCTTCTTCCCGGGGATTACCCCGTGGAACTGCATATTGCTCTTGCAGAGTCTGGACATCAGAATGCTCATTGCCTCCAGTGTGTCATCGTAAATAATGTTGAACCCGCTGCCGCCATCCATTAGGACTTTGCGCAATCGGACTTCTCCAACAGCCGGGTCAACCACCAAAGCTTGCCGCCTAGGGGTCGGAATGTGGGCTGGGTGGTCCGACTGATCGAAGGTCACTGGCGTCTTGGCCTAGTTGAGGTACTTGGTGACAGTCGGAACCGCCATGTTAACCTCTCGGTTAATAACCTTGAGGCGACTCTTGCTTTCGACGTCGGCGAAGATCATCAAGACTCTCTCCATGTTGAGGTACCCGGAAGTACCTTTGCCTCCGTCGTCGTCATCGTCTTCATCCTTGTCCTCGGAGGAATCTTGCCGCATCTCTTGCTTCAGGAGATGGCACTCCCGAGTGGTATGCTTGGGCAAAACTAAATTGCCCTCCTCGTCTTTCTTTGTATGGATCTGGCAGGGTTGATCGAGGATGTCACTCTTCAGGGTGACTTGCTTCTTCCCCTTCTAGTCTTTCTTCTGCTTGTGGGAGCCTTTGCTTTTGCCTTGGCCATCCAGGGCCGCAGCCTCAGTGCTCCCTCCAGCTTCAGCCTTCCGCTTGTGCTTCTTGCCCTTGTTGTTGTCCGACTGATGAGCATCGCCTGCTCGGCTTTTGTCGCTTCTCAGTTGGTCTTCCTCTTCACAATTGGCGTACCGATTGGATATTTCCATAGCCCAACTGAGAGTCAGGGTCTCAGTTCAGCCAAACTTCATGTTCAGCTCTCGGTATCTGACTCCGGCCTTGAAGGCATAGATCGCCTGGTGCTTGGTGACGTTCTCCACCGTGTTGTGCAAGGTGGTCCATTGCTGAATGAACTCATGAAGAGTCTCATTCTGCCTCTATACGCAGTGCTACAACTCGGCCAAACCACCTGCCCTCTTGTAAGTGCCTTCAAAGGTTTTGACAAACACTCTCACCAAATCATCCCAACAGAATATGCTACCAGGCGGGAGGTGTGCCAGCCATCCCCGAGCAGAGCCCTCGAGCATCAGTGGCAGGTGCTTCATGGACACATTGTCGTTGCCGCCGCCGATCTGGACCGCCACTCGGTAATCTTCCAGCCAGATCTCTGGCTTGGACTCGCTAGTGAACTTGCTGATCCCCGTGGCCAACCTGAAGTTGCCGGGAATCTCTGCTGCCCGTATATAACGGCTGAAGCACTCGGGACCCGATGGTACGGAACCACTCGAAACATCAGGATCTTGGCTTTCTCGCAAGGCCCGGCCCCTGTCGACCAGGTTTTGAGTGAGAACGGATCTCGCGTTGAACTGCGGGTCTCGGGTGTCCCTCGTGTGACGAGTGGGACTCGGCCTACAATCGCCGCTGTGCGTCCGTCTATCGTCGTTGGGCTGGCACCCATATGCGCCATCTCGTGGTGGAGGCATTAGGGCGCGATCATAGTCGTCATGACGTCGGGGCGACACAACTCGATCGTGCCTCCGATCTTTGTAGTGATCTCTTGAGGAAGATGTGGCTCAGCGCCTGCCGAAGCTGAGCGGGCTATGAGCCGACTGAATGGTCTCTGCATGCACTGATGCACTGTGGATACGGTCTCTGGACTGGGAAACCGCCGAGTTTTGTGACAGCACCATCTTCAGGAGCGCCTGGATCTCCCGAATCCCCTCTCCGGCTGCGGAACAGGAGGACTGGATGGAATCCGCGATCCGAGTGGCGGCTGCCAGATTTTGTAGTGGAGTACTGAGGACTTGATACTTACGAGGCTAGTCACTCGAGAAGAGCCAGCGCTTGTGCCGACTGGAACTGGGTTGATGGCGCTCACGGTCGTCCAGCTCCCTCTGAAGCCGTTTGATACGTCTCCAATGTATCTATAATTTTTTATTGCTGCATGCTATTATATTATCTTTTTTGGATGTTTTATATGCATTAATATGCTATTTTATATTATTTTTGGGACTAACCTATTAACCTAGAGCCCAGTGCCAGTTTCTGTTTTTTTTCCTTGTTTTTGATTTTTACAGAAAAGAATATAAAACGGAGTCCAAACGGAATAAAACTTTACGATGATTTTTCTTGGACCAGAAGACTTGGGGAGAGGGCCAGAAGAGTCTCGTGGAGGCCACAAGCCCTCAGTGCGCGCCCCAGGGGGGCGCCCCTAGCTTGTGGGCCCCTCGGGAGTCCCCTAACCCTAATTCCAGCTCTATATATTCTCAAATATTCCCCAAACATCAGAAGCGTCCACCAAAATACTTTTCGCTGCCGCAAGCCTCTATTCCCATGAGATCCCATCTTGGGGCCTTTTCCGGCACTCTGCGAGAGGGGGATTCAATCATGGAGGGCCTCTACATCAACCTTGCTGCCCTTCCGATGAAGCTTGAGTAATTTACCATAGACCTACGGGTCCATAGCTCGTATCTAGATGGCTTCTCTCTCTTTGATCGTCAATACAATGTTCTCCTCGATATTCTTGCAGTTCTATCCGATGTAATCTTCTTTTGCGGTGCGTTTGTTGAGATCCGATGAATTCTGGATTTATGCTCAGATTATTTATGAATATTATTTGAGTCTTCTCTGAACTCTTTTATTCATGATTAAGATATCTTTGTATTTCTCTTCGAACTATCGGTTTGGTTTGGCCAACTAGATTGGTTTTTCTTGCAATGGGAGAGGTGCTTAGTTTTGGGTTCAATCTTGCGGTGTCCTCACCCAGTGACAGAAGGGGTAGCGACGCACGTATTGTATTGTTGCCATCAAGGATAAAAAGATGGGGTTTGTGTCATATTGCTTGAGTTTATCCCTCTACATCATGTCATCTTACTTAAAGCGTTGCTCTGTTCTTATGAACTTAATACTCTAGATGCAGGTAGGAGTCGGTCGATGTGTGGAGTAATAGTAGTAGATGCAGAATCGTTTCGGTCTACTTGTCATGGACATGATGCCTATATTCATGATCATTGCCTTAGATATCGTCATAACTATGCGCTTTTCTATCAATTGCTCAACAGTAATTTATTTACCCACCTTATGTTTTCTTTCAAGGGAGAAGCCTCTAGTGAAAGCTATGGCCCCCGGATATATTTTCCATCATATATTTTCAGATCTATAAACCAAAAAACCCACCTTGCTGCAATTTATTTATATTTACTTTAGTTTGCTCTTTTATTTATATTTTATACCTATCTCTATTAGATCTCACTCTTGTTTGTGACCGTGAAGGGATTGGCAACCCCCTTTTCGCGTTGTGTGCAAGTGTTTGTTAGTTTGTGCAGGTGCATATATTGGAGACTTGCTTGTGCCTCCTACTGGATTGATACCTTGATTCTTAACTGAGGGAAATACTTATCTCTACTTTGCTGCATCACCCTTTCCTCTTCAAGGGAAAAATCAAAGCAAGCTCAAGAAGTAGCACCGTTCGAGGCGATAACGCTCGGCGAGGGTGGCCAGGCGAGTCGACTCCATGGCCAATGACTCAGGGGTCATTTTGGTGATGGGGGTGTTCAGGAGCTGTTCGTTCCTGCGGCGAAGCTCGTCTCACTGCTCCCGGGTGAGAGCCTGAGGCACGTACGGCTCGTGGCTCGTGGCACCGTCGTCAGCGTTGCCGTGTGACGCGCCCGCGTAGTCGTCCCAGGCATCCGTGTACCCCGGGGTCATGCGGTGCTGGGAGTAGTCCGCCATGAGAATTTCGGTGGTCGACTCAACAATTATGCACTCGGAATCGTCAGAGGAATCGCCGAGTGATCCGTCGGAGAGGTCGAGGGCGGGCTCGTCAAATTCTAGAGCCGTCACATGTTCCGCCGCGGCCTGGGTGGCCAAAGCATGCTTGATCCAGCACTACAGCTGCAAGCACCCGGAACGCTTGCGGCGGCGCGCGATGGGAGGGCGAGCGGCAACTCGGTACGGGGCTGAGGGCTGCATCTAGCGGATTCCACTATTCCAAAACTTTATGTGATGTGCTAGGTCTCCATAAATTTGATGATTGTTCTTTGAATTTGCATCTAGCGGATTCCACTATTAAGAAACCTATGGAAAGGATTTATGATGTTCTTATTGTTGCAAATAGGAATTATGTGCCCGTAGATTTTATTGTGCTTGATATAGATTGCAATCCTACATGTCCTATTATTCTTGGTAGACATTTCCTTAGAACGATTGGTGCAATTATTGATATGAAAAAAGGAAACATTAGATTTTAATTTCCATTAAGGAAGGGCATGGAATACTTTCCAAGAAAGAAAATTAAGTTGCCATATGAATCTATAATGAGGGCTACTTATGGTTTGCATACCAAAGATGACAATACCTAGATCTATGTTTTATGCCTAGCTAGGGGCATTAAACAATAGCGCTTGTTGGAAGGCAACCCAAGTTTTATTTTTAGGTTTTTTGTTTATTGTTATGTTTTTCAATAAATACACATTATTACCTCTGTATTAATTGTGTTTTGGTATTTTAATTAGTGTTTGAGCCAAGTAAGACCTTTGGGATGGTCTATGGTGATAGTTGATTTGATCTTGCTAAAAAACAGAAACTTTTGCACTCATTGCCAGAAATTTAGAAACTCACAGATATGTGATTTTGATCTGAATTTTTTACAAAAGATTGATATACAAATTTACTAAATTTTCCTAATTTTTCAGAATTTTTGTAGTTACAGAAGTATACGAAATTTCCAGATTACTTCAGACGGTTCTGTTTTTGACAGATTCTGTTTTCTATGTGTTGATTGCTTATTTTGATGAATCTATGGGTAGTATCGGGGGGTATGAACCATGGAAAAGTTGGAATACAGTAGATATAACACCAATATAAATTTAGAATGAGTTCACAACAATACCTAAAGTGGTGATTTATTTTATTATACTAACGGATCTTACGAGTTTTCTGTTGAGTTCTGTGTTGTGAAGTTTTCAAGTTTTGGGTAAAGATTTGATGGACTATGGAATAAGGAGTGGCCAGTGCCTAAGCTTGAGGATTACCAAGGCACCCCAAGGTAATATTCAAGGACAACCAAGCATCTAAGCTTGGGGATGCCCCGGATGGCATCCCCTCTTTCGTCTTCAATCCATTGGTAAATTTACTTGAGGCTATATTTTTATTCACCACATGATATGTGTTTTGCTTTGAGCGTCTTGTATGATATGAGTCTTTTCTTTTTAGTTTGCCACAATCATCCTTGCTGTACACACCTTTTGAGAGGGACACACTTTAATCGTGAATTTATTAGAATACTCTATGTGCTTCACTTATATCTTTTGAGCTAGGCAGTTTGCTCTAGTGCTTCACTTATATCTTTTTAGAGCATGGTGTTGGCTTTATTTTATAGAAATTGTTGAACTCTCATGCTTCACTTATATTATTTTGAGAGTCTTAAACAGCATGGTAATTTTCTTAGGTTATGAATTTAGTCCTAATATGATGGGCATCCAAGAGGGATATAATAAAAACTTTCATATAAAGAGCATTGAATATATGAGAAGTTTGATTCCTTGTATTTGTTTTGAGATATAAAGATGGTGATATTAGAGTCATGCTAGTGAGTCATGCTAGTCATGTTTGTGATTCCCGTAGCATGCACATATGGTGAACCGTTATGTGATGAAGTCGGAGCATGGTTTATTCTTTGATTGTCTTCCTTATGAATGGCGGTCGGGGACGAGCGATGGTCTTTTCCTACCAATCTATCCCCCTAGGAGCATGCATGTAGTACTTTGTTTCGATGGCTAATAGACTTTTGCAATAAGTTTGTGAGTTCTTTATGACTAATGTTGAGTCCATGGATTATACACACTCTCACCCTTCCACCATTGCTAGCCTCTCTAGTACCGCACAACTTTCGCCGGTGCATTAAACCCACCATTTACCCTTCCTCAAAACAGCCACCATACCTACCAATTATGGCATTTCCATAACCATTCTGAGATATATTGCCGTGCAAGTTCCACCGTTCCGTTTTATTATGACACACACCATCATTGTCATATTGCTTTGCATGATCATGTAGTTGGCATAGTATTTGTTGCTTGGCCACCGTTCATATTTTTTATACATGTCACTCTTGATCATTGCACATCCCGGTATACCGCCGGAGGCATTCATATAGAGTCATATTTTGTTCTAGTATCGAATTGTAATTCTTGAGATTTAAGTAAATAAAAGTGGGATGATCATCATTATTAGAGCATTGTCCCATGTGAGGAAAGGATGACAGAAGCTATGATTCCCTCACAAGTTGGGATGAGTCTCCGGACTTTAAAAAAATAATAAAAGAGGCCAAAGAAGCCCAAATAAAAAAAGAGTCAAAAGAAGCCCAAACAAAAAAAGACAGAAAAAGAGAGAAGGGAGAATGTTACTATCCTTTTTCCACACTTGTGCTTTGAAATAGCACCATGTTGTTCATGATAGAGAGTCTCCTATTTTGTCACTTTCGTATACTAGTGGAAATTTTTATTTATAAAACTTGGCTTTTATATTCCAATGATGGGCTTCCTCAAATTTTCCTAGGTCTTCATGAGCAAGAAAGTTGGATCCACACCCACTTAGTTTCTTTTTGAGCTTTCATACACTTATAGCTCAAGTGCATCCGTTGCATGGAAATCCCTTCTCACTTTCATCGATATCAATTGATGGGCATCTCCATAGCCCATTAATTTGCCTAGTTGATGTGAGACTTTCTCCTTCCTTTTTGTCTTCTCCATAACCACCATATTCTATTCCACCTATAGTGCTATATCCATGGCTCACGCTCATGTATTGCATGAAAGTTGCAAAAGTTTGAGAACATCAAAAGTATGAAACAATTGCTTGGCTTGTCATCGGGGTTGTGCGTGATGAAATACTTTATGTGATGAAGATGGAGCATAGCCAGGCTATATGATTTTGTAGGGATAACTTTCTTTGGCCATGTTATTTTGAGAAGACATGATTGCTTTATTAGTATGCTTGAAGTATTATTGTTTTTATGTCAATATTAAACTTTTGTTTTGAATCTTATGGATCTGAATATTCTTGCCACAATAAAGAAAATTGCATTGATAAATATGTTAGGTAGCATTTCACATCAAAAATTCTCTTTTTATCATTTACCTACTCGAGGATGAGCAGGAATTAAGCTTGGGGATGCTTGATACGTCTCCAACATATCTATAATTTTTTATTGTTCCATGCAACTATATTATTTGTTTTTTATGTTTTACATGCATTAATATGCTACTCCCTCTGTAAACTAGTATAAGAGCGTTTAGATCACTACTTTAGTATTCTAAACGCTCTTATATTAGTTTACGGAGGGAGTATTTTATACTATTTTTGGGACTAACCTATTAACCTAGAGCCCAGTGCCAGTTTTTATTTTTTCCTTGTTTTTGACTTTTACAGAAAAGGAATATCAAACGGAGTCCAAACGGAATAAAACTTTACGATGATTTTTCTTGGACCAGAAGACACCCAGAAGACTTGGGGAGAGGGCCAGAAGAGTCTAGAGAAGGCCACAAGTCCTCAGGGCACGCCCCCTGGCTTGTGGGCCCCTCGGGAGTCCCCTAACCCTAATTCCAGCTCTATATATTCTCAAATATTCCCCAAACATCAGAAGCGTCCACCAAAATACTTTTCCACTGCCGCAAGCCTCTGTTCCCGTGAGATCCATCTTGGGGCCTTTTCTGGCACTCTACTAGAGGGGGATTCGATCACGGATGGCCTCTACATCAACCTTGCTGCCCTTCCGATGAAGCGTGAGTAGTTTACCATAGACCTACGAGTCCATAGCTAGTAGCTAGATGGATTCTTCTCTCTCTTTGATCTTCAATACAATGTTCTCCTCGATATTCTTGGAGTTCTATCCGATGTAATCTTCTTTTGCGGTGTGTTTGTTGAGATCCGATGAATTGTGGATTTATGATCAGATTATTTTTTAATATTATTTTAGTATTCTCTGAACTTTTTATGCATGATTAAGATATCTTTGTATTTCTCTTTGAACTATCGGTTTGGTTTGGCCAACTAGATTGGTTTTTCTTGCAATGGGAGAGGTGCTTAGTTTTGGGTTCAATCTTGCGGTGTCCTCACCCAGTGATAGAAGGGGTAGCGAGGGACGTATTGTATTGTTGCCATCAAGGATAAAAAGATAGGGTTTATTTCATACTGCTTGAGTTTATCCCTCTACATCATGTCATCTTACTTAAAGTGTTGCTCTGTTCTTATGAACTTAATACTCTAGATGCAGGTAGGAGTCGGTCGATGTGTGGAGTAATAGTAGTAGATGCAGAATCGTTTCGGTCTACTTGTCACGGACGTGATGCCTATATTCATGATCATTGCCTTAGATATCGCCATAACTATGCACTTTTCTATCAATTGCTCAATAGTAATTTGTTTACCCACCGTATGTTTTCTTTCAAGAGAGAAGCCTCCAGTGAAATCTATGGCCCCTGGGTCTATTTTCCATCATATATTTTCAGATCTATAAACCAAAAACCCCAAAAATACCTTGCTGCAATTTATTTATATTTACTTTAGTTTGCTCTTTTATTTATATTTTATACCAATCTCTATTAGATCTCACTCTTGTTCGTGACCGTGAAGGGATTGACTACCCCTTTTTCGCGTTGTGTGCAAGTGTTTGTTAGTTTGTGCAGGTGCATATATTGGAGACTTGCTTGTGCCTCCTACTGGATTGATACCTTGGTTCTTAACTGAGAGAAATACTTATCTCTACTTTGATGCATCACCCTTTCCTCTTCAAGGGAAAAATCAACGCAAGCTCAAGAAGTAGCAGGAAGAATTTCTGGTGCCGTTGCTGGGGAGGTTCTACATCAAGACTACCAAGTACCCATCATAAACTCTCATCTCTTGCACTTACATTATTTTCCTTTTGCCTCTCGTTTTCCTCTCCCCACTTCTAAAACATTTTCAGAAAAACACAAAAATATTTGCCTTTTTATTCGCCTTCTTTCATTCGTCTTTTTGTTTGCTTGTGTGCTAGATTGCTTGGTTTGTCACGATGTCTCAAGAAAATACCAAGTTGTGTGACTTTTCCAACACTAATAATAATGATTTTATTAGTACTCCGATTGCTCCCGCCACTAGTGCGGAATCTTATGAAATTAATGCCGCTTTGTTGAATCTAGTTATGAAAGAACAATTTTCCGGTAGTCCTAAAGATGTCGCATCCAATCTGAATACTTTCGTTGAGTTGTGTGATATGCAAAAGAAAAAAGATGTGGATAATGATATTGTTAAATTGAAGCTATTTCCGTTCTCTCTACGAGATTGTGCTAAAACTTAGTTTTCATATTTGCCTAAAAATAGTATTGATTCATGGAATAAGTGTGAATATGCTTTTATTTCCAAGTATTTTCCTCCCGCTAAGATCATCTCCCTTAGGAATGATATAATGAATTTTAAGCAACTTGATCATGAACATGTTGCACAATCTTGGAAGAGGATGAAATTGATGATAAGAAATTGCCCTACTCATGGTTTAAGTTCATGGATGATCATATAAAATGTTTATGCCGGATTGAATTTTGCATCTAGAAATATTTTAGATTCCTCTGCAGGAGGTACTTTTATGGAAATTACATTAGGAGAAGCTACTAAACTCCTAGATAATATTATGGCAAATTACTTTCAATGGCATACCGAAAGATCTTCCACTAGTAAAAAAGTGCATGCAATTGAAGAAATTAATACTTTGAGTGGAAAGATGGATGAACTTATGAAATTGTTTGCTAGTAAGAGTGCTCCTATTGATCCTAATGATATTCCTTTGTCCACTTTGTATGATAATAATAATGAATCTATGGATGTGAATTTTTTTGGTAGGAACAATTTTGGTAATAACGCATATAGAGGTAATTTCAACCCTAGGCCGTTTCCTAGTAATTTCTCTAATAATTATGGTAATTCCTACAACATTCTTATGGAAATTATAATAAAATACCCTCTGATCTTGAGAACAATATTAAATATTTCATTAATTCTCAAAAGAATTTCAATGCTATGGTAGAAGGAAAATTGCTTAAGATTGATGATTTGGCTAGGAATGTTGATAGAATTTCTCATGAGATTGATTCTTTAAAGATTAGATCGATGCCAACTAAGATTGATATTAATGAATCTCTGAAAGCTATTAAAATTTCTATGGATGAATGTAAAGAGAGAACTGCTAGGATGCGTGCTAAGAGAGATTGGTTTGTAAAAGCATGTTCTTCTAGTTTTTGTGAAAATAATGATGAAGATCTTAAAGTGATTGGTGTGACTCCTATTTAATCTTTGTTTGCTAATATAAATCTTGATAAATATGGGACTGGAGATGAGTCAACTTTAGCTAGAAGGCGTCCCAATAATTTGGAGGGTGAAGATCTTAATGAAAAAATTGATAAAAGTGGGATTGGAGAGGTCAAAACTTTAAGTAGCGATGAACCCACTCTTTTGGATTTCAAGGACTTTAATTATGATAATTGTTCTTTGATAGATTATATTTCCTTGTTGCAATCCATGCTTAATTCACCTCATGCTTATAATCAAAATAAAGCTTTTACTAAACATATCGTTGATGCTATGATGAAACCGTTTGAAGAAAAACTTGAGTTGGAAGTTTCTATAACTAGAAAGCTTTATGATGAGTGGGAACCTACTATTAAGATTAAAATTAAAGATTATGATTGCAATACTTTGTGTGATTTGGGTTCTAGCGTTTCCACTATTCCGAAAACTTTATGTGATGTGCTAGGTTTCCACAAATTTGATGATTGTTCTTTGAATTTGCATCTAGCAGATCCCAATATTAAGAAACCTATGGGAAGGATTAATGATGTTATTATTGTTGCAAATAGGAATTATGTGCCCGTAGATTTTATTGTGCTTGATATAGATTGCAATCCTACATGTCCTATTATTCTTGGTAGACCTTTCCTTAGAACGATTGGTGCAATTATTGATATGAAAGAAGTGAACATTAGATTTTAATTTCCTTTAAGGAAGGGCATGGAATACTTTCCAAGGAAGAAAATTAAGTTGCCATATGAATCTATTATGAGGGCTACTTATGGTTTTCATACCAAAGATGACAATACCTAGATCTATGTTTTATGCCTAGCTAGGGGCGTTAAACAATTGCGCTTGTTGGGAGGCAACCCAATTTTTATTTTTAGGTTTTTTGTTTTTTTTATGTTTTTCAATAAATACAAATTATTAAATCTGTAGTAATTGTGTTTTCGTATTTTAATTAGTGTTTTGAGCCAAGTAAGACCTTTGGGATAGTCTATGGTGATAGTTGATTTGATCTTGCTGAAAAACAGAAACTTTTGCACTCATTGCCAGAAATTTAGAAACTCACAGAAACATGCTTTTGATCTGAATATTTTACACAAGATTTATATACAAAATTCCTAAATTTTCCCAATTTTTCAGAATTTTTGGAGTTACAGAAGTATACGAAATTTCCAGAATACTACAGACTGTTCTGTTTTTGACAGATTCTGTTTTCTATGTGTTGATTGCTTATTTTGATGAATCTATGGGTAGTATCGGGGGTATGAACCATGGAAAAGTTAGAATACAGTATATATAACACCAATATAAATTTAGAATTAGTTCACAACAGTACCTAAAGTGGTGATTTATTTTATTATACTAACGGATCTTACGAGTTTTCTGTTGAGTTTTGTGTTGTGAAGTTTTCAAGTTTTGGGTAAAGATTTGATGGACTATGGAATAAGGAGTGGCAAGAGCCTAAGCTTGGGGATGCCCAAGGCACCCCAAGGTAATATTCAAGGACATCCAAGCATCTAAGGTTGGGGATGCCCCGGATGGCATCCCCTCTTTCGTCTTCAATCCATTGGTAAATTTACTTGAGGCTATATTTTTATTCACCACATGATATGTGTTTTGCTTGGAGCGTCTTGTATGATATGAGTCTTTTTTTTTAGTTTGCCACAATCATACTTTCTGTACACACCTTTTGAGAGGGACACACTTTAATCGTGAATTTATTAGAATACTCTATGTGCTTCACTTATATCTTTTGAGCTAGGCAGTTTGCTCTAGTGCTTCACTTATATCTTTTTAGAGCACGGCGGTGGCTTTATTTTATAGAAATTGTTGAACTCTCGTGCTTCACTTATATTATTTTTAGAGTCTTAAACAGCATGGTAATTTTATTATGTTATGAATTTAGTCCTAATATGATGGGCATCCAAGAGGGATATAATAAAAACTTTCATATAAAGAGCATTGAATATATGAGAAGTTTGATTCCTTGCATTTGTTTTGAGATATGAAGATGGTGATATTAGATTCATGCTAGTGAGTAATTGTGGATTGGTTGAAATACTTGTTTTAAAGTTTGTGATTCCCGTACCATGCACGTATGGTGAACCGTTATGTGATGAAGTTGGAGCATGATTTATTCTTTGATTGTCTTCCTTATGAGTGGCGGTCGGGGACGAGCGATGGTCTTTTCCTACCAATCTATCCCCCTAGGAGCATGTGTGTAGTACTTTGTTTCGATGGCTAATAGACTTTTGCAATAAGTTTGTGAGTTCTTTATGACTAATGTTGAGTCCATGGATTATACGCACTCTCACCCTTCCACCATTGATAGCCTCTCTAGTACCGCGCAACTTTCGTCGGTGCATTAAACCCACCATATACCCTTCCTCAAAACAGCCACCATACCTACCTATAATGGCATTTCCATAGACATTCCGAGATATATTGCCATGCAACTTCCACCGTTTCGTTTTATTATAACACACACCATCATTGTCATATTGCTTTGCATGATCATGTAGTTGGCATAGTATTTGTGGCTTGGCCACCGTTCATATTTTTTATACATGTCACTCTTGATCATTGCACATCACGGTATACCGCCGGAGGCATTCATATAGAGTCATATTTTGTTCTAGTATCGAGTTGTAATCCTTGAGTTGTAAGTAAATAAAAGTGTGATGATCATCATTATTAGAGCATTGTCCCATGTGAGGAAAGGATGACGGAAGCTATGATTCCCTCACAAGTTGGGATGAGTCTCCGGACTTTAAAAAAATAATAAAAGAGGTCAAAGAAGCCCAAATAAAAAAAGAGTCCAAAGAAGCCCAAACAAAAAAAATGACAAAAAAAGAGAGAAGGGATGACGTTACTATCCTTTTTCCACACTTGTGCTTTGAAATAGCACCATGTTCTTCATGATAGAGAGTCTCCTATTTTGTCACTTTCATATACTAGTGGGAATTTTTATTTATAGCACTTGGCTTGTATATTCAAAGATGGGCTTCCTCAAATTGCCCTAGGTCTTCATGAGCAAGCAAGTTGGATGCACACCCACTTAGTTTCTTTTTGAGCTTTCACACACTTATAGCTCTAGTGCATTCGTTGCATGGCAATCCCTACTCACTTGCATCGATATCAATTGATGGGCATCTCCATAGCCCATTAATTTGCCTAGTTGATGTGAGACTTTCTCCTTCCTTTTTTTCTTCTCCATAACCACCATATTCTATTCCACCTATAGTGCTATATCCATGGCTCACGCTCATGTATTGCGTGAAAGTTCAAAAAGTTTGAGAACATCAAAAGTATGAAACAATTGCTTGGCTTGTCATCGGGGCTGTGCATGATGAAATTGTTGGGAAACATAGCATACAATTTCAAAAAAAATCCTACGCTCACGCAAGATCTATCTAGGAGATGCATAGCAACGAGAGGGGGAGAGTGTGTCCATGTACCCTCGTAGATCGAGGCGGAAGCGTTTGTTAACGCGGTTGATATAGTCAAACTTCTTCTCGTTCCGACCGATCAAGCACCGAACGTACGGCACCTCCAAGTTCTGCACACGTTTAGCTCGATGACATCCCTCGAACTCTTGACCCAGCAAAGTGTCGAGGGAGATGAGTTCCGTCAGCATGACGGTGTGATGACGGTGATGGTGAAGTGATCCGCGCAAGGCTTCGCCTAAGCACTACGAGAATATGACCGGAGGCGTAAACTGTGGAGGGGGGCGCCGCACACGGCTAACAATTGTTGGTGTTCTAGCGGTGCCCCCCTCACATTTATATAGGTGGGAGAGGGAGAGGGGCAGCAAGGGGTGCCCCAAGTAGGAGTAATCCTACTTGGGCGCCTCCCACAAGTTGGCCTCCCCCCTTTCCATAAATGTCGGAGGGGAAAGGAAAGAGAGGGGGGGGGGGAGAGAAGGAAAGGGGGAGGCCGAATCCTCCCCTTTCCTTCTCCCTTCCCATCCTTCTTTCTCCTCCTATTTCGGCCTATATGGGGGCGCACCAGCCCACCAGGGGCTGGTCTGTCCCTCTCTTGGTTCATAAGGCCCATATCTTTGCCGGGGGTGCCCGGAACCCCTTTCCGGTGACCCGATATGTACCCGGTACCCCCGGAACACTTTCGGTGTCCAAATACTATCGTCCTATATATGAATCTTTACCTCTCGACCATTTCGAGACTCCTCGTCATGTCCATGATCTCATCCGGGACTCCGAACAACATTCGGTCACCAATCACATAACTCATATAATACAAAATCATCAACGAACGTTAAGCGTGCGGACCCAACGGGTTCGAGAACTATGTAGACATGACCGAGACACCTCTCTGGTCAATAACCAATAGCGGAACTTGGATGCTCATATTGGCTCCTACATATTCTACGAAGATCTTTATCGGTCGAACCGTTATGACAACATATGTTATTCCCCTTGTCATCGATATGTTACTTGCCCGAGATTCGATCGTCGGTATCTTCATACCTAGTTCAATCTCGTTACCGGCAAGTCTCTTTAGTCGTTCCGTAATACATCATCCCGCAACTAACTCATTAGTCACATTGCTTGCAAGGCTTATTATGATGTGTATTACCGAGAGGGCCCAGAGATACCTCTCCGATACTCGGAGTGACAAATCCTAATCTTGATCTATGCCAACCCAAAAAATACCTTCGGAGATACCTATAGAGCATCTTTATATTCACTCAGTTACATTGTGACGTTTGATAGCACACAAGGTATTCCTCCGGTATTCGGGAGTTGCATAATCTCATAGTCAAAGGAATATGTATATGACATGAAGAAAGCAATAGCAATAAAACTTAACGATCATTATGCTAAGCTAACGGATGGGTCTTGTCCATCACATCATTCTCCTAATGATGTGATCCCGTTCATCAAATGACAACACATGTCTATGGTTAGGAAACTTAACCATCTTTGATTAACGAGCTAGTCTAGTAGAGGCTTACTAGGGACACGGTGTATTGTCTATGTATCCACACATGTATCAAGTTTCCGGTTAATACAATTCTAGCATGAATAATAAACATTTAGCATGATATAAGGAAATATAAAATAACAACTTTATTATTGCCTCTAGGGCATATTTCCTTCAGTCTCCCACTTGCACTAGAGTCAATAATCTAGTTCACATTGCCATGTGATTTAACACCAATAGTTCACATCTTTATGTGATTAACACCCATAGTTCACATTGCCATGTGACCAACACCCAAAGGGTTTACTAGAGTCAATAATCTAGTTCACTTCGCTATGTGATTAACACCCAAAGAGTACTAAGGTGTGATCATGTTTTGCTTGTGAGAGAAGTTTAGTCAACGAGTCTGCCACATGCAGATCCGTAAGTATTTTGCAAATTTCTATTTCTACAATGCTCTGCATGGAGGTACTCTAGCTAATTGCTCCCACGTTCAATACGTATCTAGATTCAGACTTAGAGTCATCTAGATTAATTTCAAAGCTTGCATCAACGTAACTCTTTACGACGAACTCTTTATCACCTCCATAATCGAGAAACATTTCCTTAGTCCTCTTAGGTAACTAAGGATAATTTTGACCGCTGTCCAGTGATCTATTCCTGGATCACTATTGTACCCCCTTGCAAAACTTATGGCAAGGTACACAACAGGTCTGGTACACAGCATGGCATACTTTATAGAACCTATGGCTGAGGCATAGGGAATGACTTTCATTCTCTCTCTATCTTCTGCTGTGGTCGAGATTTGAGTCTTACTCAACTTTATACCTTACAATACAGGCAAGAACTCCTTCTTCGACTGATCCATTTTGAATTCCTTCAAAATCTTGTCAAGGTATGTACTCATTGAAAGTCTTATCAAGTGTCTCGATCTATCCCTATAGATCTTAATGCTCAATACGTAAGCAGCTTCACCGAGGTTTTTCATTGAAAAATTCTTATTCGAATATCCTTTTATGCTATCTAGAAATTCTACATCATTTCCAATCAACAATATGTCATCCACATATAATATCAGAAATGCTACAACGCTCCCACTCACTTTCTTGTAAATACAGGTTTCACCATAAGTCTGTATAAAACCATATGCTTTGATCATCTTATCAAAGCGTATATTTCAACTCCGAGATGCTTGCACCAGTCCATAGATGGATCGCTGGAGTTCGCACACTTTGTTAGCACCTTTAGGATCGACAAAACCTGTTGGTTGCATCATATACAACTCTTCTTTAAGAAATCCATTAAGGAATGCAGTTTTGACATCCATTTGCCAGATTTCATAAAATGCGGCAATTGCTAACATGATTCGGACAGACTTAAGCATCGATACGAGTGAGAAAATCTCATCGTAGTCAACACCTTGAACTTGACGAAAACCTTTTGCAATAATTCGAGCTTTGTAGATAGTAACACTACCATCAGCGTCCGTCTTCCTCTTGAAGATCCATTTATTCTTAATGGCTTGCCGATCATCGGGCAAGTCCACCAAAGTCCACACTTTGTTCTCATACATGGATCCTATCTCAGATTTCATGGCCTCAAGCCATCTGTCGGAATCTAGGCTCATCATAGCTTCTTCATAGTTCGTAGGTTCGCCTTGGTCTAGTAACATGACTTCCAGTACAGGATTCCCGTACCACTCTGGTGCGGATCGTGTTCTGGTTGACCTACGAGGTTCTGTAGTAACTTGATCTGAAGTTTCATGATCATCATCATTAGCTTCCTCTCTAGTTGGTGTAGGCATCACGGGAACGGTTTTCTGTGATGAGCTATTTTCCAATTCGAGAGAAGGTATGATTACCTCATCAAGTTCTAGTTTCCTCCCACTCACTTCTTTCGAGAGAAACTCCTTCTCTAGAAAGGATCCATTCTTAACAACAAAGATCTTGCCTTCGGATCTGTGATAGAAGGTGTACCCAACAGTTTCTTTTGGGTATCCTATGAAGACGCACTTCTCCGATTTGGGTTCGAGCTTATCAGGCTGAAGTTTTTTTTTCACATAAGCATCGCAACCCCAAACTTTAAGAAACGACAGCTTAGGTTTCTTGCCAAACCACAGTTCATACAGTGTCGTCTCAACGGATTTAGACGGTGCCCTATTTTAACGTGAATGCAGCTGTCTCTAATGCATAACCCCAAAACAATAGTGGTAAATCGGTAAGAGACATCATAGATCGCACCATATCTAATAAAGTACGGTTATGATGTTCGGACACACCATTATGCTGTGGTGTTCTAGGTGGCGTGAGTTGTGAAACTATTCCACATTGTTTTAAAGAAGGCCAAACTCGTAACTCAAATATTCGCCTCCGCGATCAGATCGTAGAAACTTTATTTTCTTGTTACGATGATTTTCTACTTCACTCTGAAATTCTTTGAACTTTTCAAAATGTTTCAGACTTATGTTTCATCAAGTAGATATACCCATATCTGCTCAAATCATCTGTGAAGGTCAGAAAATAACGATACCCGCCACGTGCTTCAACACTCATCGGACCGCATACATCGGTATGTATTATTTCCAATTAGTCATTAGCTCGCTCCATTGTTCTGGAGAATGGAGTTTTAGTCATCTTGCCCATGAGGCATGGTTCGCAAGTATCAAATGATTCATAATCAAGTGATTCCAAAAGTCCATCTGCATGGAGTTTCTTCATGAGTTTTACACCAATATGACCTAAACGGCAGTGCCACAAATATGTTGCACTATCATTATCAACTTTGCATCTTTTGGCATCAATATTATGAATATGTGTATCACTATGATCGAGATTCAATAAACCATTTACATTGAGTGTATGACCATAGAAGGTATTATTCATGTAAACAGAACAACAATTATTCTCTGACTTAAATGAATAACCGTATCACAATAAACATGATCCAATCAGATTCATGCTCAACGCAAACACCAAATAACATTTATTTATTTAGGTCCAACACTAATCCCGAAGGTAGAGGGAGTGTGCGATGGTGATCTTATCAACCTTGGAATCACTTCCAACACACATCGTCACCTCGTCATTAACTAATCTCTGTTCATTTTGCAACTCCTATTTCGAGTTACTAATGTTAGCAACTGAACCGGTATCAAATACCCAGGGGCTACTATGAACACTAGTAAAATACACATCAATAACATGTATATCAAATATACCTTTGTTCACTTTGCCATCCTTCTTATCCGCCAAGTATTTGGGGCATTTCCGCTTCCAGTGACCATTTCCTTTGCAGTAGAAGCACTCAGTTTCTGGCTTGGGTCCAGCTTTGGGCTTCTTCCCGGGAGTGACAACTTGCTTGCCATTCTTCTTGAAGTTCCCTTTCTTTCCCCCGCCCCTTTTCTTGAAACTAGTGGTCTTGTTAACCATCAACACTTGATGCTCTTTCTTGATTTCTACCTTCGCCGATTTCAGCATCGCGAAGAGCTCGGGAATTATTTTTGTCATCCTTTGCATATTATAGTTCATCACGAAGTTCTAGTAGCTTGGTGATAGTGACTAGAGAACTTTGTCAATCACTATCTTATCCGGAAGATTAACTCCCACTTGATTCAAGCGATTGTAGTACCCAGACATTCTGAGCACATGCTCACTGGCTGAGCTATTCTCCTCCATCTTGTAGGCAAAGTACTTGTCAGAGGTCTCATACCTCTTAACACGGGCATGAGTCTGAAATACCAATTTCAGCTCTTGGAACATATCATATGCTTTGTGGCGTTTTAAAAATGTCTTTGAAGCCCCGATTCTAAGCCGTAAAGTATGGCACACTAAACTATCAAGTAGTCATCATATTGAGCTTGTCAAACGTTCATAATGTCTGTATCTTCTCCTGCAATAGGTCCGTCACCCAGCGGTGCATCAAGGACATAATTCTTCTGTGCAGCAATGAGGATAATCCTCAGATCATGGACCCAGTCCGCATCATTGCTACTATCAACTTTCAACTTTGTTTTCTCTAGGAACATATCAAAATAAAACAGGGGAGCTATATCGCGAGCTATTGATCTACAACATAGATTTGCAAATACTACCAGGACTAAGTTCGTGATAAATTAAGTTCAATTAATCAAATTACTTAAGAACTCCCACTTAGATAGACAACCCTCAAGTCATCTAAATAACGTGATCCAAATCAACTAAACCATGTCCGATCATCACGTGAGATGGAGTAGTCATCAATGGTGAACATTTCTATGTTGATCATATCTACTATATGATTCACGTTCGACCTTTCGGTCTCCAGTGTTCTGAGGCCATGTCTGTACATGCTAGGCTCGTCAAGTTTAACCTGAGTATTCCGCATGTGCAAAACTGTCTTGCACCCGTTGTATGTGAACGTAGAGCCTATCACACCCGATCATCACGTGGTGTCTCAGCACGACGAACTGTCACAGTGGTGCATACTCGGGGAGAACACTTATACCTTGAAATTTTAGTAAGGGATCATCTTATAATGATACCGTCGTTCTAAGCAAAATAAGATGCATAAAGGATAAACATCACATGCAATCAAAATATGTGACATGATATGGCCATCATCATCTTGTGCTTTTGATCTCCATCTCCAAAGCATCGTCATGATGTCCATCATCACCGGCTAGACACCTTGATCTCCATCATTGCATCATGGTCGTCTCGCCAACTATTGCTTCTACAACTATCGCTAACGCATAGTGATAAAGTAAAGAAATTACATGGCGTTTGCATTTCATACAATAAAGCGACAACCATAAGGCTCCTGCCAGTTGCCGATAACTTTTACAAATCATGATCATCTCATACAACAACGTATATCACATCATGTCTTGACCATATCACGTCACAACATGCCCTGCAAAAACAAGTTAGACGTCCTCTACTTTGTTGTTGCAAGTTTTACGTGGCCGCTATGGGCTTCTAGCAAGAACCATTCTTACCTACGCATAGAAACCACGACGGTGATTTATCAAGTTTGCTGTTTTAACCTTCAACAAGGATCGGCCGCAGTCAAATTCGATTCAACTAAAGTAGGAGAAACAGACACCCGCCAGCCACCTTTATGCAAAACTAGTTGCATGTCTGTCGGTGGAACCGGTCTCATGAACGTGGTCATGTAAGGTTGGTCCGGGCTGCTTCATCCAACAATACCGCCGAATCAAAATAAGACGTTGGTGGTAAGCAGTATGACTATCACCGCCCACAACTCTTTGTGTTCTACTCGTGCATATCATCTACACATAGACCTGGCTCTGATGCCACTGTTGGGAAACGTAGCATGCAATTTCAAAAAAAATCCTACGCTCACGCAAGATCTATCTAGGAGATGCATAGCAATGAGAGGGGGAGAGTGTGTCCACGTACCCTCATAGACCGAAAGCGGAAGCTTTTGTTAACGCGGTTGATGTAGTCGAACTTCTTCTCGTTCCGACCGATCAAGCACCGAACGTACGGCACCTCCAAGTTCTGCACACGTTCAGCTCAATGACGTCCCTCGAACTCTTGATCCAGCAAAGTGTTGAGGGAGAAGAGTTCCGTCAGCACGACGGTGTGGTGACGGTGATGGTGAAGTGATCCGCGCAGGGCTTCGCCTAAGCACTACGAGAATATGACCGGAGGCGTAAACTGTGGAGGGGGGCGCCGCACACGGCTAACAATTGTTGGTGTTCTAGCGGTGCCCCCCCCCCCTCACATATATATAGGTGGGAGAGGGAGAGGGGCAGCAAGGGGCACACCAAGTAGGAGTAATCCTAGTTGGGCGCCTCCCACAAGTCGGCCTCCCCCCTTCCATAAGTGTCGGAGGGGGAAGGAAAGAGAGGGGGGAGAGAAGGAAAGGGGGAGGCCGAATCCTCCCCTTTCCTTCTCCCTTCCCCTCCTTCCTTCTCCTCCTATTTCGGAGTATATGGGGGCGCACCAGCCCAACAGGGGCTGGTCTGTCCCTCTCTTGGTCCATAAGGTCCGTATCTTTGCCGGGGGTGCCCGGAACCCCTTTCCGGTGACCCGATATGTACCCGGTACCCCCGGAACACTTCCGGTGTTCGAATACTATCGTCCTATATATGAATCTTTACCTCTCGACCATTTCGAGACTCCTCGTCATGTCCGTGATCTCATCCGGGACTCCAAACAATATTCGGTCAACAATCACATAACTCATATAATACAAAATCATCATCGAACGTTAAGCGTGCGGACCCTACGGGTTCGAGAACTATGTAGACATGACCGAGACACCTCTCTGGTCAATAACCAATAGCGGAACCTGGATGCTCATATTGGCTACTACATATTCTACGAAGATCTTTATCGGTCGAACCGTTATGACAACATACGTTATTCCCTTTGTCATTGGTATGTTACTTGCACGAGATCCGATCGTCGATATCTTCATACCTAGTTCAATCTCGTTACCGGCAAGTCTCTTTACTCATTCCGTAATACATCATCCCGCAACTAACTCATTAGTCACATTGGTTGCAAGGCTTATTATGATGTGTATTACCGTGAGGGCCCAGAGATACCTCTCCGATACTCGGAGTGACAAATCCTAATCTTGATCTATGCCAACCCAACAAATACCTTCGAAGATACCTGTAGAGCATCTTTATAATCACCCAGTTACATTGTGACATTTGATAGCACACAAGGTATTCCTCCGGTATCCGGGAGTTGCATAATCTCATAGTCAAAGGAATATGTATATGACATGAAGAAAGCAATAGCAATAAAACTTAACGATCATTATGCTAAGCTAATGGATGGGTCTTGTCCATCACATCATTCTCCTAATGATGTGATCCCGTTCATCAAATGACAACACATGTCTATGGTTAGGAAACTTAACCATCTTTGATTAACGAGCTAGTCTAGTAGAGGCTTACTAGGGACACGGTGTATTGTCTATGTATCCACACATGTATCAAGTTTTCGGTTAATACAATTCTAGCATGAATAATAAATATTTATCATGATACAAGGAAATATAAAATAACAACTTTATTATTGCCTCTAGGGCATATTTCCTTCAGAAATACTTTGTGTGATGAAGATGGAGCATAGCCAGACTATATGATTTTGTACGGATAACTTTCTTTGGCCATGTTATTTTGAGAAGACATGATTGCTTTATTAGTATGCTTGAAGTATTATTGTTTTTATGTCAATATTAAACTTTTGTTTTGAATCTTTTGGATCTGAATATTCTTGCCACAATAAAGAAAATTGCATTGATAAATATGTTTGGTAGCATTTTGATGGAAATATGCCCCAGAGGCAATAATAAAGTTGTTATTTTATATCTCCTTATTCATGATAAAGGTTTATTATTGATGCTAGAATTGTATTGATCGGAAACTTAAATACATGTGTGAATACATAAACAAATACCGTGTCCCTAGTAAGGCTCTACTAGACTATCTCGTTGATCAAAGATGGTTAAGGTTTCCTAACTATAGACATGTGTTGTCATTTGATAATGGGATCGCATCATTAGGAGAATGATGTGATGGACAAGACCCATTCGTTAGCTTAGCATATGATCATTCAGTTTATTGCTATTGCTTTCTTAATGTCAAATACATATTCCTTTGACTATGAGATCATGCAACTCCCGGATAACGGAGGAATACCTTGTGTGTTATCAAACATCACAACGTAACTGGGTGATCATAAAGATGCTCTACAGGTATCTCCGAAGGTGCCTGTTGAGTAAGCAAGGATCAAGATTAGGATTTGTCACTCCGTGTATCGGAGAGGTATCTCTGGGCCCTCTCGGTAATACTCATCATAAGAAGCCTTGCAAGCAAAGTGACTAAGGAGTTAGTTACAAGATGATGTATTATGGAACGAGTAAAGAGACTTGCCAGTAACGAGATTGAACTAGGTATGAAGATACCGACGATCGAATCTCGGGCAAGTAACATACCGACAGACAAAGGGAATTACATATGTTGCCATAAGGTTCGACCGATAAAGATCTTCGTAGGATATGTAGGAACCAATATGGGCATCCAGGTTCTGCTATTGGTTCTTGACCAAAGAGGTGTCTCGGTCATGTCTACATAGTTCTCGAATCCGTAGGGTCCGCACGCTTAACGTTCGTTGATGATATAGTGTTATATGAGTTATGTGATTTGGTGACCGAATGTTGTTTGGAGTACCGGATGAGATCACGGACATGACGAGGAGCTCTGGAATGGTCCAGAGGTAAAGATTGATATATAGTATGATGCTATTTGGACATCGGAAAGAGTTTCAGGAGGTACCAGGTAGTCATCGGATCACCGGAAGGGGTTCCAGGAAGCCCCGTGAGGATGATGGGCCTATTGTGCCAATAGAGGGGAGCACACCAGCCCACAAGGGGCTGGCGCACCCTCATATGGCAGCTGGCCTATGGGAGAAAGGAAGGAGGGGGATTCGGCCTCCCCCTTCCTTCCCTCTCCCCCTTTCCTTTCCTTCCGGCACAAATATGGAAGGGGGGCGCGGCTTGGGGCAGGAGCCCAAGTGGGATTTGGCCCCACTTGGGGCGCCTCCTGGCTGCCTTCCCTCTCCCCCCCCCACCTATATATATGTGGGAGGGGGCGCCACACATAGACGACGACAATCTCTTAGCCGTGTGTGGCGCCCCTCTCCACAGTTTCCTCCCTCAGTCATATTTTTGGAGTGCTTAGGCGAAGCCCTGCGGAGATAGCATCACCACCACCGTCACCATGCTGTCGTGCTGCCGGAACTCATCCACCACTTCGCCCATCTTGCTGGATCAAGAAGGCGAGGACGTCACCGAGCTGAACATGTGTTGAACGCGGAGGTGCTATACGTTCGGTACTTGATCGATTGGATCATGAAGAAGTTCGACTACATCAACCACGTTACTAAATGCTTTCGCTTATAGTCTACGAGGGTACATAGACACACTCTCCCGTCTCGTTGCTATGCATCTCCATGGATAGATCTTGCGTGTGCGTAGAATTTTTTTTGTTTTCCATGCAACATTACCCTACAGTGGCATCATGAGCCAGGTCTATGCGTAGATGATATGCACGAGTAGAACACAAAGAGTTGTGGGCGGTGATAGTCATACTACTTACCACCAACGTCTTATTTTGATTCGGCGGTATTGTGGGATGAAGTGGCCCGGACCAACCCTACATGTCCACGCACATGAGACCGGTTCCACCGGCTGACATGCAACTTATTTTGCATAAAGGTGGCTGGCGGGTGTGTGTTTCTCCTACTTTAGTTGAATCAAATTTGACTACGGCCGGTCCTTGAAGAAGGTTAAAGCAGCAAACTTGATAATCACCATTGTGGTTTTTGCGTAGTTAAGAACGGTTCTTGCTAGAAGCCCGTAGCAGCCACGTAAAACTTGCAACAACAAAGTAGAGGACGTCTAACTTGTTTTTGCAGGGCATGTTGTGATGTGATATGGTCAAGATATGATGTGATATACGTTGTTGTATGAGATGATCATGTTTTGTAATATCGACAACCGGCAGAAGCCTTAGGGTTGTCTCTTAATTATTGTATGAAATGCAAACGCCATGTAATTGCTTTACTTTATCGCTATGCGTTAGCAATAGTTGTAGAAGCAATAGTTGGCGAGACGACCCCAACGCAACGATGGAGATCAAGGTGTCGAGCCGGTGACGATGGAGATCATGACGATGCTTTGGAGATGGAGATCAAAATCACAAGATGATGATGGCCATATCATGTCACATATTTTGATTGCATGTGATGTTTATCCTTTATGCATCTTATTTTGCTTGGAACGGCGGTAGCATTATAAGATGATCCCTTCACTAAATTTCAAGATAAAAGTGTTCTCCCCGAGTATGCACTGTTGCTAAAGTTCGTCGTTTCGAAGCACCTCGTGATGATCGGGTGTGATAGACTCTACGTTCACATACAACGGGTGTAAGACAGTTTTGCACATGCAGAATACTTGGGTTAAACTTGACGAGCCTAGCATGTACAGACATGGTCTCGGAACACTGGACACCAAAAGGTTGAACACGAGTCATATAGTAGATATTATCAACATAGAGATGTTCACCATTGATGACTACCCCATCTCACGTGATGATCGGACATGGGTTAGTTGATTTGGATCATGTATCACTTAGATAACTTGAGGAATGTTTATTTAAGTGGGATTTCATTAGTAATTTGATTAATTGAACTTAATTTATCATGAAATTAGTCTTATTAGTTTTGCATATCTATGTTGTAGATCAATGGCCCGAGCTACCGTTCCCCTGAATTTTAAAGCGTTCCTAGAGAAAGTTAAGTTGAAAGATGATGGAAGCAACTATACGGACTGGGTCCGTAACTTGAGGATTATCCTCATTGCTGCACAGAAGAATTATGTCCTTGATGCACCGCTAGGTGACAAGCCCGCTCCCACTAATCTAGACGTTGTGAACGCCTGGCAAACACTTTCTGATGACTACTCAATAGTTCAGTGTGCCATGCTTTACGGCTTAGAACTGGGACTTCAAAGACGTTTTGAACGTCATGGAGCATATGAGATGTTCCAAGAGTTGAAGTTAATATTTCAAGAAAATGCCCGGGTTGAGAGATATGAAGTCTCCAACAAGTTCTATAGCTACAAGATGGAGGAGAACAGTTCTGTCAGTGAACACATACTCAAAATGACTGGGTATCATAACCACTTGACTCAGCTGGGAGTTGATCTTCCAGTTGATAATGTTATTGACAAAGTTCTTCAATCACTACGACCAAGCTACAAAGGCTTCGTGATGAACTATAATATGCAAGGGATGACGAAAATGATTCCTGAGCTCTTTGCAATGCTTAAGGCCGCGGAGGTAGAAATCAAGAAGGGGCATCAAATGTTGATGGTTAACAAGACCACTAGTTTCAAGAAAAAGGGCAAGGGAAAGAAAGGGAACTTCAAGAAGAATGGCAAGCAAGTTGCCACTCCCGTGAAGAATCCCAAAGCTGGACCCAAACCTGAAACTGAGTGCTTCTACTGCAAAGGGAATGGTCACTGGAAGCGGAACTCCCCCAAATACTTGGCGGATAAGAAGGATGGCAAAGTGAACAAAGGTATATTTGATATACATGTTATTGATGTGTACCTTACTAATGCTCATAGTAGCGCATGGGTATTTGATACTGGTTCGGCTGCTCATATTTGTAACTCGAAACAGGAGTTGCAGAATAAACGAAGATTAGCTAAGGATGAGGTAACGATGTGCGTCGGGAATGGTTCCAAGGTTGATGTGATCGCTGTCGGCACGCTACCTCCACATCTACCTTCGGGATTAGTTTTAGACCTCAATAATTGTTATTTGGTGCCAGCATTGAGCATGAACATTATATCTGGATCTTGTTTATTGAGAGACGGTTATTCATTTAAATCAGAGAATAATGGTTGTTCTATTTATATGAGTAATATCTTTTATGGTCATGCACCCTTGATGAATGGTCTATTCTTGTTGAATCTCGATTGTGGTGATACACATATTCATAATATTGATGCCAAAAGATGCAAAGTTGATAATGATAGTGCAACATACTTGTGGCACTGCCGTTTAGGTCATATTGGTGTAAAGCGCATGAAGAAACTCCATGCGGATGGACTTTTGGAATCACTTGATTATGAATCATTTGATAATTACGAACCATGCCTCATGGGCAAGATGACTAAAACTCCGTTCTCCGGAACAATGGAGCGAGCTAATGACTTATTGGAAATAATACATACCGATGTATGCGGTCCGATGAGTGTTGAGGCACGCGGCGGGTATCATTATTTTCTAACCTTCACAGATGATTTGACTAGGTATGGGTATATCTACTTAATGAAACACAAGTCTGAAACATTTGAAAAGTTTAAAGAATTTCAGAGTGAAGTGGAGAATTATCGTAACAAGAAAATAAAGTTTCTACGATCTGATCGTGGAGGCGAATATTTGAGTTATGAGTTTAGCCTTCATTTAAAACAATATGGAATTGTTTCACAACTCACGCCACCTGGAAAACCACAGCGTAATGGTGTGTCTGAACATCGTAACCGTACTTTATTAGATATGGTGCGTTGTATGATGTCTCTTACCAATTTACCACTATCGTTTTGGGGTTATGCATTAGAGACAGCCACATTCATGTTAAATAGGGTACCGACTAAATCCGTTGAGACGACATCGTATGAACTGTGGTTTGGCAAGAAACCTAAGCTGTCGTTTCTTAAAGTTTGGGGATGCGACGCTTATGTCAAAAGGCTTCAGCCTGATAAGCTCGAACCTAAATTGGATAAGTGCGTCTTCATAGGATACCCTAAGGAAACTATTGGGTACACCTTCTACCACAGATCCGAAGGCAAGGCCTTTATTGCCAAGAATGGGTCCTTTCTAGAGAAGGAGTTTCTCTCGAAAGAAGTGAGTGGGAGGAAAGTAGAACTTGATGAGGTAATTGAACCTTCTCTCGAATTGGAAAGTAGCACATCACAGAAAACCGTTCCCGTGCTGCCTACACCAACTAGAGAGGAAGCAAATGATGATGATCATGAAACTTCGGCTCAAGTTACTACTGAACCTCGTAGGTCGACCAGAGCACGATCCGCACCAGAGTGGTACGGTAATCCTGTTTTGGAAGTTATGTTATTAGACCATGGTGAACCTACGAATTATGAATAAGCTATGATGAGCCCAGATTCCGGTAAATGGCTTGAGGCCATGAAATCTGAGATAGGATCCATGTATGAGAACAAAGTATGGACTTTGGTGGATTTGCCCGATGATCGGCAAGCCATAGAGAATAAATGGATCTTCAAGAAGAAGACTGAAGCTGATGGTAATGTTACTATCTACAAAGCTTGACTTGTCGCAAAAGGTTTTCGACAAGTTCAAGGGGTTGACTACGATAAGACTTTCTCACCCGTAGCGATGCTTAAGTCTGTCCGAATCATGTTAGCAATTGCCGCATTTTATAATTATGAAATCTGGCAAATGGACGTCAAAACTACATTCCTTAATGATTTCTCAAAGAAGAGTTGTATATGATGCAACCAGAAGGTTTTGTCGATCCTAAAGGTGCTAACAAAGTGTGCAAGCTCCAGCGATCCATCTATGGACTGGTGCAAGCATCTAGGAGTTGGAATATACGCTTTTATGAGGTGATCAAAGCATATGGTTTGTACAGACTTACGGTGAAGCCTGTATTTACAAGAAAGTGAGTGGGAGCTCTGTAGCATTTCTAATATTATATGTGGATGACATATTGTTGATTGGAAATGATATAGAATTTCTGGATAGGATAAAAGGATACTTGAATAAGAATTTTTCAATGAAAGACCTCGGTGAAGCTGCTTATATATTGGGCATCAAGATCTATAGGGAGAGATCGAGACGCTTAATAGGACTTTCACAAAGCACATACCTTGACAATGTTTTGAAGAAGTTCAAAATGGATCAGTCAAAGAAAGGGTTCTTGCCTATGTTACAAGGTGTGAAATTGAGTCAGACTCAAAGCCCGACCACTACAGAAGATAGAGAGAAAATGAAAGTCATTCCATATGCCTCAGCCATAGGTTCTATCATGTATGCTATGTTGTGTACCAGACCTGATGTGTGCCTTGCCATAAGTTTGGCAGGGAGGTACCAAAGTAATCCATGAGTGGATCACTGGACAGCGGTCAAGAACATCCTGAAGTACCTGAAAAGGACCAAGGATATGTTTCTCATTTATGGAGGTGACGAAAAGCTCGTCGTAAATGGTTACGTCGATGCTAGCTTTGACACAGATCCGGATGACTCTAAGTCACAAACCGGATACATATTTTTGTTGAATGGTGGAGCTGTCAGTTGGTGCAGTTCCAAGCAGAACATCGTGGCAGGATCTACGTGTGAAGCGGAGTACATAGTTGCTTCGGAAGCAGCACATGAAGGAGTCTGGATGAAGGACTTCATATCCGATCGGAGTGTAATACCCAGTGCATCAGGTCCAATGAAAATCTTTTGTGACAACACTGGAGCAATTGCCTTAGCGAAAGAATCCAGGTTTCACAAGAGAACCAAACACATCAAGAGACGCTTCAACTCCATTCGTGAAAAGGACAAGGATGGAGACATAGAGATTTGCAAAATACATACGGATTTGAATGTAGCAGACCCGTTGACTAAGCCTCTTTCGCGAGCAAAACATGATCAGCACCAAGACTCCATGGGTGTTAGATTCATTACAATGTAATCTAGATTATTGACTTAGTGCAAGTGGGAGAATGAAGGAAATATGCCCTAGAGGCAATAATAAAGTTGTTATTTTATATTTCCTTATTCATGATAAAGGTTTATTATTCATGCTAGAATTGTATTGATCGGAAAATTAAATACATGTGTGAATACATAAATAAATACCGTGTCCCAAGTAAGCCTCTACTAGACTAGCTCGTTGATCAAAGATGGTTAAGGTTTCCTAACCATAGACATGTGTTGTCATTTGATAATGGGATCACATCATTAGGAGAATGATGTGATGGACAAGACCCATTTGTTAGCTTAGCATATAATCGTTCAGTTTATTGCTATTGCTTTCTTAATGTCAAATAAATTTTCCTTTGACTATGAGATCATGCAACTCCCGGATAACGGAGGAATACCTTGTGTGCTATCAAACTTCACAACGTAACTGGGTGATCATAAAGATGCTCTACAGGTATCTCCGAAGGTGTCTGTTGAGTTGGCATGGATCGAGATTAGGATTTGTCACTCCGTGTATCGGAGAGGTATCTCTGGGCCCTCTCGGTAATACACATCATAAGAAGCCTTGCAAGCAAAGTGACTAAGGAGTTAGTTACAATATGATGTATTACGGAACAAGTAAAGAGACTTGCCAGTAACAAGACTGAACTAGGTATGAAGATACCGACGATCGAATCTCGGGCAAGTAACATACCGATAGACAAAGGGAATTACGTATGTTGTCATAAGGTTCGACCGATAAAGATCTTCGTAGAATATGTAGGAACCAATATGGGCATCCAGGTTCCGTTATTGGTTATTGACCGGAGAGGTGTCTCAGTCATGTCTACATAGTTCTCAAACCCGTGGGGTCCGCATGCTTAACGTTCGTTGACGATATAGTGTTATATGAGTTATGTGATTTGGTGACCGAATGTTGTTCGGAGTCCCGGATGAGATCACGGACATGACGAGGAGCTCCGGAATGGTCCGAAGGTAAATATTGATATATAGGACGATGCTATTTGGACACCAGGAAGAGTTTCGCGAGGTACCGGGTAGTCATCGGATCACCGGAAGGGGTTCCGGGAAGCCCCGGGGGGATGATGGGCCTATTGGGCCAATAGAGTGGAGCACACCAGCCCACAAGGGGCTGGCGCACCCCCTATGGCAGCCGGCCTATGGGAGAAAGGAAGGAGGGGGATTCGGCCTCCCCCTTCCTTCCCTCTCCCCACATTCCTTTCCTTCCGGCACAAATATGAAAGGTGGGGCGCGGCTTGGGGCAGGAGCCCAAGTGGGATTCGGCCCCACTTGGGGCACCTCCTGGCTGCCTCCCTCTCCCCCACCTATATATGTGGGAGGGGGCGCCACACATAGACGACGACAATCTCTTAGCCGTGTGCGGCGCCCCTCTCCACAGTTTCGTCCCTCAGTCATATTTTCGGAGTGCTTAGGCGAAGCCCTGCGGAGATAGCATCACCACCACTGTCACCACGCCGTCGTGCTACTGGAACTCATCCACTACTTCACCTGTCTTGCTGGATCAAGAAGGCGAGGACGTCACCGAGCTGAACATGTGCTGAACGCGGAGGTGCCGTACGTTCGGTACTTGATCAGTTGGATCGCGAAGAAGTTCGACTACATCAACCGCGTTACTAAACGCTTCCACTTACGTTCTACGAGGGTACGTAGAGACACTCTCCCCTGTCATTGCTATGCATCTCCATGGATAGATCTTGCGTGTGCGTAGAAAAAATTTTGTTTTCCATGCAACGTCTCCTAACACATTTCACATCAAAAATTCTGTTTTTATCATTTACCTACTCGAGGACGAGCAGGAATTAAGCTTGGGGATGCTTGATACATCTCCAACGTATCTATAATTTTTTATTGTTCCATGCTATTATATTATCTGTTTTGGATATTTTATATGCATTAATATGCTATTTTATATTATTTTTGGGACTAACCTATTAACCTAGAGCCCAGTGGCAGTTTTTGTTTTTTCCTTGTTTTTGACTTTTACAGAAAAGTAATATCAAATAGAGTCCAAACGGAATAAAACTTTACAATGATTTTTCTTGGACCAAAAGACACCCAGAAGACTTGGGGAGAGGCCCAGAAGAGTCCCGAGGAGGACACAAGCCCTCATGGCGTGCCCCCCTGGCTTGTGGGCCCCTCGGGAGTCCCCTAACCCTAATTCCAGCTTTATATATTCTCAAATATTCCCCAAACATCAGAAGCGTCCACCAAAATACTTTTCCGCCGCCGCAAACCTTTGTTCCCGTGAGATCCCATCTTGGGGCCTTTTCCAACACTCTGCCAGAGGGGGATTCAATCACGGAGGGCCTCTACATCAACCTTGCTGCCCTTCTGATGAAGCGTGAGTAGTTTACCACAGACCTACGGGTTCATAGCTAGTAGCTAGATGGATTCTTCTCTCTCTTTGATCTTCAATACAATGTTCTCCTCGATATTCTTGGAGTTCTATCTGATGTAATCTTCTTTTGCGGTGCGTTTGTTGAGATCCGATGAATTGTGGATTTATGATCAGATTATTTATGAATATTATTTGAGTCTTCTCTGAACTCTTTTATGCATGATTAAGATATCTTTGTATTTCTCTTCGAACTATCGGTTTGGTTTGACCAACTAGATTGGTTTTTCTTTCAATGGGAGAGGTGCTTAGTTTTGGGTTCAATCTTGCGGTGTCCTCACCCAGTGACAGAAGGGGTAGCGAGGCACATATTGTATTATTGCCATCAAGGATAAAAAGATAGGGTTTATGTCATATTGCTTGAGTTTATCCCTCTACATCATGTCATCTTACTTAAAGCATTGCTCTGTTCTTATGAACTTAATACTCTAGATGCAGGCAGGAGTCGGTCGATGTGTGGAGTAATAGTAGTAGATGCAGAATTGTTTCGGTCTACTTGTCATGGACGTGATGCCTATATTCATGATCATTGCCTTAGATATCGTCATAACTATGCACTTTTCTATCAATTGCTCAACAGTAATTTGTTTACCCACCGTATGTTTTATTTCAAGAGAGAAGCCTCTAGTTAAACCTATGGCCCCCGGGTCTATTTTCCATCATATATTTTCAGATCTATAAACCAAAAATACCTTGCTGCAATTTATTTATATTTACTTTAGTTTGCTCTTTTATTTATCTTTTATACCTATCTCTATTAGATCTCACTCTTGTTTGTGACCGTGAAGGGATTGACAACCCCTTTTTCGCGTTGTGTGCAAGTGTTTGTTAGTTTGTGCAGGTGCATATATTGGAGACATGCTTGTGCCTCCTACTGGATTGATACCTTGATTCTTAACTGAGGAAAATACTTATATCTACTTTCCTACATCACCCTTTCCTCTTCAAGGGAAAAATCAACGCAACCTCAAGAAGTAGCACCGTTCGAGGTGATCGCGCTCGGCCAGTGTGGCCAGGCGAGTCGACTCCATGGCCAACACCTCAGGGGTCGTTCTGGTGATGGGGTGTTTAGGAGCTGTTCGTTCCTACAACGAAGCTCGTCTTGCTGCTCCCGGGTGAGAGCCTGAGGCACGTACGGCTCGTGGCCAGTGGCATCGTCGTCAGTGTTGCCGTGTGACGCGCCCGCGCGGCCGTCCCGGGCATCCGTGTACCCCGGGGGCACGCGGTGCTCGGAGTTGTCCGCCATGAGAATTTCGGCGGTCGACTCAACACTTATGCACTCGGACTCCTCACAGGAATCGCCGAGTGATCCGTCGGAGAGGTCGAAGGTGGGCTCGTCAAATTCGGGAGCCGCCATATGTTCCGCCGCAGCCTGGGTGGCCAAAGTGTAACACCCTGGTTTTCGCTTCTGTTTTTTTTTCCTTCGCGGGATTTGACTCCCGTCTTTTTTTCTCTCGGTGTTATCGGATTTCTTTAGCTCTTGGGTATATGAAGATGGTCATTTAACCTTGCCTTTCCTATCCAACCAGAGATTCTCTCCAAACCAACCTTGCCATCCGAGCTATATTCCCGAGGCTTTGCCACCGAAACCCTACCCTCCGAGTTACCGGAAGGGAAACCCTAATCCTTCCAGTTACAAAGGAACCCTAATTTCCTTTGATCTGCTGCCTCCCAAACTTTTCCCAGTGATCATCCTATCTCTATTAACCCTGGATATGCAAAAATATTGCCAAGTCATTTGCAATATTTTTCATTTATAATTAATTCCTTTTTCTGCTGTTTAAAGGAATTAAATGCAGGAAAATATCTATCCATCTCCAAAGTTGATGAAAACTTGTGGAGAAATTCTTTGTGATCATATTGAGCTCCCATAAAAATATTGGCCATAATTAAATAAGGGAAATTTCCTTTTCCTATTTAATGCCAATATTGCATTTTGGGCAGTTTCTAAAGGAACTACCATTTTGGTAGCCAGGAAAAATCCCAAATAAATTGTGGATCTCATACTATCCATATATTCACCATTTCCATCAAAATACAAATTCCATAACTCAAAGTTTGAGCACAGCATCCATTTGCAAATTCTATCCAGATTTTCAGTTTGCAAAGGAAGTGCTTGAACCCTTGGTCCCTTTGAGCTGAAATTTTTCATGGTGATTAACATTGACAAATTACTCATGGAAAACAAAAATCAGCTCAATCCCTCCATCCATTATTCCAGAGCATTTTTCTCAATTTTCTGTTCATTTGGAAGTGCCGTGAAGGAAGTACCACTTTGGCATTTCCAAATGAGCTGAAACTTTTCTAGTATCTTCAAACTTCCAAATCATCACCCTACACCAAAATTCAACTCATTTCATCAAGCCATTTGAGGACAGCTTCAAATTCCATTTTCTGGACCAGATTTGGCATTACAAAGGAAGTGTGTGAAAATCTTGTCCAAATGCTTTCAAATTTTACCAGAATATAGTCCTTCCTATCACATTTCTCTGTGACAACTTATCCAGCTCATTGTCACACCCATCTGACCAAGACTTCCTGCCCAAGTTTCTGTCCAGAAACTGTTATGGATTCCCTTGACCTCTCCAGACCCCTCCTGGCCCATCCAGTGATCCATCTCATCTAATGGACCAGTGAGAAACATGTTTGACAAGGCAGAACGTGCAGGTGCGCTCCAGGGCACGTGGCACCCATGGTGACCACGCAGAGAGCATGCCAAAACGGCGCTCTGCTCTCTGTGAGCTCCGTTGGGTCAACTCCGGCCAGCTTCGGCTCGTCCGGGCATGTCCTACGGCCTCGCAGCACCCACGTAGCCCCTCTCCAGCAGCTTCCCCCTCCGGATTCTTCCTCGTTGAGCCGCGATGAGCTCTGCCACAATTCTGCCCGTGACCCTCGAGATGTCACCTCCTTCTCTGGCTGTTTCCTCCCCGAGCCGTCCCCTCCCCCTGTTGCTCGTCAGGTCGGCCGCTCCCCGACACCGCGCGCCAGCCAGAGTTGTCGCCTCCGAGCTCCAGGACGGCGGCCAGCTCATCGCACGGCCGTTCTTATCCGCCGTCGTCGGCCGGCTATAAAAGCCGAGGCCCGGGGCCTCCCCGAGCATTCCCAACCATCCCAGCGGCCCCCTCTCCCTCCTAGCTACCTCCCCGGCCTCTCGATGTAGCTCCAGGAGCTCTCCTCGACCACCACAGCCGCCATGGCCGCCGCCGAACCCCTCCTAAATTAGCTCGATGCCGAGCTCCCCTACTCGTTCTTTCGTCACCACTGGAGCTCCTCAACCCCGGCGAAGCTCTTCCCCACCTTCCCTCGCACTCCCCGCCACCGAAACACCGAGGCCATCGTCACCCGAACAGCCGTCCGCCGTGGGCCAAGCCGCCGCCGTTTTGTAGCTCTTCGGCGTCCGTGCTATGCGGGGACAGGTGCGGCTCGGTCCCACGAGCCCGCCGGTGGTCGGAGCGCGGCAAATGGTGGCCGGAGTCGCCGGCGGCCGTCGCCGGAGTTCGCCTCTGCTTCGGCTAGGCGCGGGCGAGGGAGGAAGGAGGCGCTGACCTGGTTAGGCGGGCCCCGCCATCCCCTAGCCCCACCCGTCAGCTGGAGAGACGAGGTCAACGCGGGCCCACGCGGGAGTAAGCAATGGTGGGCCGGCCCAGCTGGCTCCAGCCACAGGCGGCCCAGGGGAACAGTAGGGGCAGCGGTGAGATGCGGCCCGAGTCGGCCCAGGTACCCAGTGCCATTTATTCTTTTTCAGAAAAATAACCGCTGAGGATCCAAAGGTAAATAGAATATTTACCGATAGGTCCTTGGCAGTCAACCCCTTATAACTTTTCGCTCGAAACTCCGATTCAGGTGAAACCAACGCCCATGTCTTCAGTTTGTCAAGCCCGTCCCGATGGTATCATTTTCATAATGTTTCCACACTGTGAAAATGACCATTTTGCCCTTACCCTCTATCAGCCCCCTTCGAGAGGGAATCTTTTCCGGCGATCCGTTCCATGGACTTTCCGCACCTTCTCCCGGAGTATTTCTTCGACCCCCAGGCAAGCCGACCACCTGATATATGCCCTAAAGCATTGCTCTGTGTTGTTCTTGCATGTTTAAATTAATATGCTTGTGCTTGTCTGTGTAGTAGTGAGCTGTATGTGACTCTGACGAACACTTGTTTGCACTTTCTTTGGTGACGGCACCACGCCTGTGTTCTGAGCTATTTTCGGCCGTCCGGGGTGGATGCCGACTTTTATTTCTCTTGTCAGCAACTGTCCGTGTTCTGAGTTGCTTTTCGGCCGTCTCGGGCAGCTGTTGAATTTCTTTCCGTAGCGGTGACCCTATGCTCTGAGCTATTTTTTGGCCGTCTTAGGGAACTGCTACATTCTTCTTATCAACACCGTCTCATGTTCTGAGCTGCTTTCCAGCCGTCTTGAGTCGGGGTTGAGTTATTCCAGTAACGTCCCAGATCTGAGTGGTAAAGACCGTTCTGGTAGCTACTGGTTTATTTGCCGATTTTATGCAAGGGTTCCGAAGGTCGTAACTTGCAGCTAGAACTTGTAAACTGATAACTTGTCATTTAAACATTGTTTCACTAATGACTCATTGTGATGCTATATGGAGATACGTTGTTACAGTTGTTTCCTCATACATAGTTATCACCATGTTAAGTTATTCATGATGAATATCCATGCTTGCTAAATAATGGCTAAAACTAAACTTAGTTGGTTGATCTAGAGTCACCTGTCTGGGCTTACCCATGCAGCCACATTTGCCGGTATGCGACGGCCTTGACTTTGTCTGGCTCGGTGCTCTTTCACCGGTACCTCCAAAGAGGGAGGGTTATGTGTGCGTGCTGCCCTAATCAGGTAGACGGCGATAACCCTGTGAGCCCAGTTGAGTTGTTTGCCGGCGTCCCCGTTTGGGACAGTTTAGTTAGGCCACGACGGTGGCAGGTGTCACGGGGTGACACAGGGGCCACCCAGGGCTTGACTCCGGGGGAGGATGATTGCCGGTGGTACGGTGGAGGAGTCACGGGTCAGACAGGTTTCGTTGGAGCAATGCTGGTCCACCCGAATGGGATCACGAGGTCAGTGCTCCATAGTGTGGGTAAAGTGCGCAACCTCTGCAGCGTGTAAAATCTATTCGAATAGCCGCGTCCACGGTATTGGACTGCCCGTCCAGACCTCACTAGGTGGTCAACCGTAATAATGATAATAATGATGAAAGAACCCGTCTTGTGTGGACATCAAATGATGTCAGGGATATGATATGTTAGCCATGGGATGGCTATGAAAGAGGTGGTCGGATGACCGAAAGACTCGGTTGGATTTGGTTCAACGTCGGATTGGATAATGAGATTATTCGGAGTATGGATTAATCTCTTGATATGCTTTACTTTACTGTATTTTACATAGTAGTTATCTTGCTAGATAACCCTGCTATAACATGATCAATATTGCTAGATAGGTATGCTATGCCATGATAATTAATATTGCTCTAATAACAAATGCATGCTTGAATGCCATGGATTGCATTGCTTGGTGTATATGTTAGTTTGGTTTGCTTGAGAGTACATTCAAAAGTACTCAGCGGCCTTCAATGTGGCCAGGTTCACATAAGGATCCGTCGTCCGTCGACGAGGAGCCGGAGCATTCGCGGGCTAGGAGCGTAACCCAGTCAGATCCCTGTGGATTGGAGCCGCACCAGGACCATGCTGCCTTAGATAGAGCTTTTCTGCTGCCATCACCCTTGTAAAATATCATGTAAGACTTATATATATCCATTAATAGAAATGCCTGTGTTCATGATACTTGTTGTAAACGAGCATGCCAGAGTGCTTTTCCTGGGCTGGTATGCGTGGTGACCGTCTGTCTACAGTGGTAATCAGGCGGGGCGCCACACAAAGCATGCTTGATCCAGCGCTGCAGCCGCGAGCACCCGGAACACTTGCGGCGGCACGCGATGGGAGGGCGAGCGGCCACTCGGTACGGGGCTGAGGGCTGCCGGATAAGGACTCCATAGGATGATGCGCGGAAATGCGTCGCGCCGCGGACGGGCAGCGCCTCCACGTCCAGCGGGGCCTCGCGAAGCCACGCTGAGTCGTCGGCGATGAAGGAGAGTGCCCCGAAATGGATTGCGCCGCCAACTGACATGATGATGAAGAAATCCACCTACGCCGTGAAACTTTGCTAGACGCCTGGCCATGGGCGCCAATTGTCGGGGTTACGATCCTGACAATGAGTATTAGGGATACGAATAAGGGGCAGAGCCTAGCTACGGCGCAGGTGTAACACTCGGTGTTTAACGAGTTCAGGCCCCTCTCGGCGGAGGTAACAACCCTACGTCTGGTGCCCTGTGGCTTGTTTTGATTTGATGGGTATGGTTACAAAGGTTGCTCGTGCCCGATTATGGAGGGGGTGCGACTTATATAGAGTGCACCGCAGCCCCACGTCCTCCATGTCGCCTGGGCATTAAATGACACTGAATGTCAGTTACAGGTGTGATGAGCCTCTCTACGGCAGTTACTGGTAACTGATGCCTTGACTCTGTTTAATGGATGGCTTAGGATTCCTCGACCGTTGCAGCTCCCACGCCGCCCACTCGCCTCCTTGGTCCGAGTGGTGGTTCGTCAGCCGAGTGGCGGATGGTTGTCCGAGTGCCGTCGAGCCGTCTGAGTGGACTCCTTGATGTATGCATCTGAATGCTGGTATGGTCCAAGAACCTACCCATGGTGGTGATGGGCCCCATGTGGGTCCCAAATGATAGTCCTTGACCCTACCTGTAATAGGTGACCTCATCACCGGCCCCGCGTCATCTCCTTCCCCCGCCGGCCGCTCCTGCACGCGGCCAGCGCTGGGTGCTTGTGCCCGCGCCTCCGGCCCACGCACGCACTCCGGAGTCGGAGGCACGCGTCGCGCGCCGCGAGAGGCAGCGTGCACGGGAGAGGGAGGCGGCGGAGCAGTCCGCGCGACGCCGTTGCGGGACGGAGCCAGACGCCGACGAGGACGCGCGTCTCCTCGCCTGGGTGTACCGCCGCTCCCTCACGACGGCGGAGACAGACGATCGCCGCCTCCGACGGAAGAACGCGAAGGCGCACCGGCTAGCCATTGAGCAGTCGGAGCGCGAGGCGAAGGAGGCATCGACGGAGAAGGCTCGGGTGGCAAGGCTGAAGCGGGAGCAGGACAGGGCGGTCCATCGGATGAAGGGGGATCATCGTCCTCTCCGACTCCGACTCCGGCGGCGGCGACAGCTGCACCTCGTCATCCGACGACCAAGACCCTCCACCAGTCGCAGATGCCTACAGCTGCGCAGGCGACCGGAAGGGCAAAGGCCCGGCGAGGAAGTGGTGATTCCGGCCCCCCTCCTCCTCAATGTTTATATTGTTTTTACTTGTACAAGTTTATGAACTTGTCCGTCGACGAACTATAATCTTTTGGATGTGGTGAAGTATGTTTATGTTCTTTGCAGCCGATCTTGTGTTCCTTTGCAGTACAATTTTGTTGTCCGTCTTCTGATCACGTAGAATAGATCAACGTGTGCATGGGTAGTATGAATATAAGGCGCTGGATATTAGATACGCGGATGCAGGATGGCAAATATGAGGGGTGCACGGTCAATGACCGCGGACGCCCGGGCGCGTCCGCGGGTGTTTGAGTGGCCGGATTTGTAAGTCCGGCTGTAGATGCTCTTAGTTTTGTCCGGCCGGCCTCAGCGTGTTGTGATCCGTATGTGCAAACCTCTTCTATATACAGCTTCTAAGTTAAACATTCCGCCTTTTTCTTTGCAGCTCCTAAGTTAAGCAAAATTACAATTAGTTTTGCTTACAAATAGTGCATTCTGACACCAACAAATTAGAATTCTGCTTCTTTACCCTCTACTGACTGCAGTTTTTGGTTATTTACAAATAGAAGGGCTCACTGAATATGCGGGAGCCAAAAGCAACAAGGACAATTTGGCGGAGAAGTTCCAAGATGGCCATGAGAACGCTATGCGCGTGTAGCTCCTCTTGCGCCTACGTGTAGCTCCGCTGGCAACGTCGACCGATCTCTCCACTCCACTGTTGGAAAACGAGTGGGTGCTTTCTTGTGTTACATCAAATCCGACGCGGCGTGGATGGATACATTCTCATCACCCGTTGGTTGATTGCAATTTGTCAAGGCGATATATAGAAGACCAGAACGTACGCAGATGCCCGTAGGCCGTAGCGTACGTAGTCACGAGATGTTACAGTTACATGTGCTTGGTAGTCTCAAGCGTATCTTCGTCGGAAGACCGTCTTAGGAGCAGTTTCAGTGTGCCAACATCTACACTTTTATACGGCCAGAATCTTGCTCCACAGGTGAGCAACATCAACATCTACAGTTTTATAAGACCAGAACATCTATCTACAGTTTTATACGGCCAGTATCTTCCTCCGTCGAACAAGTCCTGTTCTTGCCTAGCTATCTATCTGGTGACAAGGAGAGCATCAGTGACAGAGGCCGACGAAAAACCGCAGCAGGTAGTAACCGACGTACCCAAGCAGGCAGGTAAGGTTTTTAACTAAATTCCATTTCTTCCATCGCCATCGTCACCGACCACAGCACATTTCTTCTACCGACGCCACAAATTAAAACCGCAACTCCTCAATTTATCAACTTCACATCAGCACATCACCCACCGACTCCTGATATAGACCCATTTTTTTTTTCTTATTGTCATGTCATGAGGCTGAACTCTGAAGCACGCCTCCGTTTCGGAACCCGAAAGTTGGACGTCACCTTCCGCTAAGCTGTTCAAGATCTGGTCCTCGGGTGTTGAAAGAAAGAGGTGCCGGTGGGCGATGAGACTCGCCGGCTGTCGTCAGGGGCGGGGGGTGGAGACGAGCCGCCGTCGCGGTCATCCGACTCATCGGCCCCGCGAAAACTGGCCAAGGTGACGACGAATTTATACTCCCGTTTGGTCGCGGACGCAGCCGGACGCGACGCCGCAGCTATTCTGGACCGCTACGTTTTGTCCGGCTCTGGAATTAACCCGCTAGTTCACCGTGCCGTCTTTTGCTGCAACTTGCGAATTTATGCGGTAACCTATGGGGTGATAGGGTACGGTGTGGTTTGTTTAATGAGAGTGCACACGCATGAAATGATAGTAATTAAATGATCTCCGGTGACAAATCCCATCGACCCTTTTGGCATCTAACCCTTTTCATGTATACATGGTGGCTGCTGAGGCGCGAACCGACTCGATTAGCCTCGGGTTTAAATAGCGGTTAGAGTTTGGTGATGGATGCACTAGCTAGATCGAAAACGACATGCGTTTGTAATGTGTTCCTGCACTGGCCATTTGCTTGAATTCCCACTTCAAGTTTTCTGTGGCTGCTGCTTCTCTTGGAAAGCAGCGCGCCTTTCGGCAATGGCGGATGAGGAGAGGTGGTCTAGGAGGAGGAGAGAGACGTGCAAAACTGGACCAATTATTGAGCATGATCACCTCATGATAGCGTCGTCTGACGACAGGTTTCATTCAGCGCCCCGCCTCTATATACTGTAAGTATCAGATGCAGATCGATGCGTCGGCGCGCATGCTTTGCCGCGTCACCATTATCATTTCTTTATCCGGTTTTTGTCTTGGTTTACCTACCAACACATTCTAATCACACTATTTCATTGCTACAACAAATACTAATTATAATTAGATGGCTGCGTGCATCTCACCTGATGGCTACATCATGCACCCCTTTTTCGTCAAAACGAGCCAGTTAGGGTTAGACGCTGGTGTGCAGTTCTTTTTTTTATTTTTTTTGGCGGGAAGATGCTCATGTGCACTCCCTTTTTTCGAGGGAAGATGCTCATGTTCAGTTTTAGTTTCCTCAAGACGTTTCTCCATTGATCCAGTGAAATTATAGCACACTGATTATTCTGACGTGCAACGGACTCTTGTCCCCCTTTGAATTCAAACAGCACGTGAATCGTATGCATGCATCCATGCACGCGTTGATCAAACAACGAACACAGACCAAAATAAGTGCGATGCGTCCAGCTGGGTCAGGTCTGGTCAGGGTGAGCATAATTCCGATTCTCACCAACTGGAACTGTACGGGCGGGAGATCGTTCCAACGGCTGCTGATTCTCATGGTCCATATATACACAGTATTCTGTACAACGGCGTTGCACATGCAAGATGCGCCTGGCTACAATTGCATGAGAAAATGCCAAAAATAACCATATTATTGCGCCTCTTTTTCCCTTTTTTTTCTAGAAAGCAAAGTTTGAACAGCAGCCACATGCTGCATCACCACCCATCATGCACCACACACTGCTCTCTCTCTCTCTCTCTCTCTCTCTCTCTCTCTCTCTCTCTCTCTCTACGTTTGTTCTCTATTGTTGAAAGGAAAGATGATGTAGCTGTGGTATGTACTAGGGCAGGCAGTACGTAGCATCGCAATTTCCACATTACAAATGTACGTACGTAGTGCTATAGTAGACTACTTGTAGTTGTACAGTTTCATCTTGCAAACTTTGCTGGTCTCGTAAAAACGATCGAGAAAATACGTACTATACACAGATGCATGGTCGCCCGGCCCACGGAACGTACGCGCGCGAGCGAGGGATCGACTTTGACTTAGCAGATGACGCACGAGTTTGGGTTCTCCTCCATGCTCATGTTCCGCACGTAGTAGTGCTGCGGCGGCACGTACGGCGGCGGGTAGGCTGGCGGCGCCGGCCGGTACTGGTTCATCATGTAGTCGGCGTTGAACATGTAGGGCGGCGGCATGTGGTGCTGCAGCGGCATGTGGTGCGGGAACGGCAGCGGGGCCACGGCGGCGGGCTTCTTCTGGTCGTCCTTCTTGCCATCGCCCTCCTCTTTCTTGTCGCCGTCCTTCTTCCCGTCGCCGTTCTTCTTCCCGTCGCCCTCCTCCTTCTTGCCGTCGCCGTCCTTCTTCCCGTCGCCGTCCTTCTTGGCATCGCCGCCGCCGTCGCCTTCCTTCTTGGCTCCGTCTCCCTCCTTCTTGGCCTCCTCCTTCTTGTCCTCCTTCTTCTCGGGCTCCTTGGCCGGGCCGACGGACTCGATGTAGGCCGCCCAGCCCTTGCGCAGCTTGCTCACCACGTCCACCGGGTCCACCGTGCCGATCACCGTCATCTTGCGCGACGCCAGGTCCATGGATATGGCGTCGATGCCTGGCGAAATAAAACGAAATGGAACAGAGCAAGAGCAGAGCCGTCGGCGTCAGTCAGTCAGTCAGTCGATCGGCGGTGTTTGACTGAGGGATTCATGATAACAGAGCAGAACATGGATGCGTACGTACCGACGAGGACGGAGACGGCCTTCATGGCCTTCTGCTTGTCCTTGTTGTCATGCAGCTCCAGCTTCACCACGATCTTCTGCAGCAGAGCAAGCGCGCCAGCATCGGCGCGGCACTGTTAGTTTAGAGAAGCAGAGGATGGCATTTGGGCGCAGGCAATGCATGACTGACCACAAAAATTCAACACCTGAACAAAGTGCATGCGGGTGCAGAGAAATAGAAACGGGAAAGCGTTCGTTCAGGGATTCTAAAGCAAGATCCGCAGGAGAACCTCGAGAATCAGGATCGGAATTTCAGAATCCATTAACGTTACAGGGAGAAGAAGCGTTTCTCGCTCACCTTGGCCGACATGCCTCCGCCCTGGGCTGCTCGCAGAGAGAAGGTGAACGGGCAGGCGATGGGAAGATCAAATGGGACAGCTGAGAATAATGGGAGTAGCTAGCTAGTGAGGGTGTGTGTGGGAGCGGCGAGCTCGGCAGTGCGGTACAGCCACGGCACCCGAGGATGGAGGGGAAAGAGGCCCGACGGGGTGCCAAAGTTAGGCGAGCGTGTCACGCAACTGCAGCGATGGCGCACAAGAGGCAAAGGGAATTGGTGATCGCGGGTGGTCCTAAATAGAGACTAGCGGCGATCGGCGGGCGGGCGGGCACTTTGGTGGCTAGCTAGAGCCTAGGTAGCGTTGGTGCGAAGCGCAGCCCCGGTGCGTGCTGCAGTAGTGATGTGGACCGGCCTGGCCTATCTATATCTATCTATCTGACGTGGATGTGTCTCTCTTCCTCACCGGCGGCCCTCGAACGTCTCCGACTTTTGGTTTGGTGTGTGGCCACTGGCCAGCCGTGCGCGCGCGCACACAGTACCGGGTGAGTCGAGGCGATCAGGCGGGAATGCCGCTCTGCTGCCCGCTCCGATCTGGCAGCCCGCTTCCGCCCCACGCGCCCGTGCTTCCCGATCATTCCAGCTCCTCTCTGGTTTCTCCCGTCACCGCGCCCATCACCGTGCGCTGGCTTAGCTTTCCTCCTCGGCTGCCGCCGCCTCCGGTCCGGCGTCCCCTGATTCTGATTCCCGGATGAATTCCTCCGAGATGAAACCAACTCGACTTGTCACGCGTCGAGCGTGTGCGCGCGCGTGCGTCGTGGGCTGTGCGTGACCGACCGGTGACCGGTCACGCTCGCTTTATCTCTCGTGAGAGGTCGACTCTAGGCGCTGTGCGCGCCGGCCGGCCGGTTCGTGTCTGCCTTGTGCGCGCGCGCGCGCTCCGGCTGGATGCTAGCGGGACGGGACGATTCGCGCCATCCTGTTTTTGTGGATTCCGAGGTGATTCCAAAGTATGATTCGAGCTGTTCCAGTAGCTAGTACGCTCGGTCGATTCCGGACCGTGTATGCCCCGCACCACGCATGATTCAGCCAAGGTGCGTGTATTGCATATGTAAATGTTGCGTCCGTTGAAAAACTTCCCACGATTCCGAACGATGCATGTGGTTTGAGGATGAGAGCCAATCAGCGACTCCTTTTTGCGCTGTCACTGTCATGTGTTCGGGGATCATGACGTACGCGCCACACCTGTCTTGGTTTCTTTATCATATGATAACAATACAGAGTATATTTAAAACGATCAATAATGGCTCTTCGCCTGCTATATCATCAAGATCATCAACACCGTCAAGGTTCAACACTTAAAATAATTGGGCGTGATATCAGATTCGGGCGACACCACACCAAGTTCTCATAAAAAATAAGGAGTTATGCTACCAACTGTAAGATGCCTGTAACGATCGGTTAAAGCCGCGATCAAGCACCGAAACTGACCGTGCAGATGCATGAAAGGGTTTCCTACGAACTATATATTCTCTCTGTCATTGATTGAAAACGGTTTCTTGGGACCACCGAATTTATAGGTAGGATTACCGGTTACAAACTTGCAGCACACATTTCATTAGAATATAAAATCATCTCTTGGTCCCGTGATAGGTGAGGAGTAACACTCCTAGTCCAAGTTACCTTTGTTAGCTAGGAAGTTGTTCTCTTCTCTTTCTCTTCGTTGTACAAAAAGTCAGACCATACAGTTTTACTAAATTATCATATTGCATTTCTTTGCTCTCTCTTGTTTCATAATTTCAACTTGGATCTTGTACCAAAGTTGGTCTAAAATGAGCAATTTTGAAGAATACATTGTTGTTTCATGTACTCTGTCAATCACACACTAACTTTAACGAAAGGGAGAGCCCGTTCCCGTTCAGCTATTCGAGCAGCACCGAAGCACACCACTAGCCCTTGCCTCATCCCCCACCCACTTCCCTCCTCCCTTTTCTGTCGCCGACCGAAAAAATCTGCACAGTGCCAGCGGAGGCAGGGCTCCTTTCTCGTGGCATGGCGAGAGTTGTTGTGCGCGGCGGCGATGCTCAGAGAGGCGGGGGTCTAGCGAGGGCAGCTCCTGGCAATTGTGGGCGATGTGGCAGCGGTGCTCAAGGGAGGCGGAGGTCCGATAGGCGATGTTGTGGCCATGAGGTGTGGTGGTTCAACTTTGCGTCTAGAGTGCTCCGGTGCGGCTATGCGGGCTCAAGGGCTCCATGGAGGAGCTGTGGCTCCTCGGCACGACATTATGTGGCTTCAGCATGTGGCGCATGGTGGTGGATCTGCCCTTCTGCAGCTGCACATCATGATGCAAGCAATGCGGCTGCAAGATATTATTGTCGGTGTAGTGGATGCGTGGGAATGTCGCGACGGGTAGGTGGGCCGTCGGATCGGCTGCCGACCGGAGGAATTTGGGGTAAAACTGGGTGAAAACTCCTTTCTAGTCGTGGCTAGAGCCTGTGAGGGTGGTGCTGGTGGATGCCATAACCTCCCCAAAGGTGTTGATGGGATGCTCTCTCTTTCTCTGCGAGGGACAACTATGGGTGAAAACCCCGGTCCGGTGGCGTTGGCGTCATTCCCTCTTGAAGGCATTGATTGTAAAGTTTGATCCGGTTAGAGGGACCAGTGGATTAGTTGGGAGGTTGGGTGTCACAGTGTCTTACGTGGCGACGATGACGACGACAAGTGGTGTTTGGTTCACGTCATGGTTTGACAGTCGGCTTTTTCGACGTGTCCGCTGGTCTCCTACCCTTGTTTGTTTCCTTGGAGTCGGAGCTGCTATGGCGAGGTTCGAGCGCCGACAATGATGGGTGATGCATGTTTGGCTATCGCGATCCTGTGCGGCACAATCCCTGCATATTTTCCCCTCGTTGCTTGTCTTTGAAATTGGAGTTGTCTCGCCACTCGTGCGTGGACTTCGACAGTTGTTTCGGTGGCAACCTTGTGGGTTGTTCAATGCAGCGAAGTCGAAGTTGCTTGCTCGGGGAAAGTGACGATGTTTACTCTTGTGGGAAGCCTCGATGGTGGTATTCCTCTCGATGACGTGTATGGGGTACATGTGGGTAGCCAGACCAGCTGTGGTGCCCCGTGTTGTGAGGACATGCTGTGATGGTTTTCTGCTAATTAACCATGAAATTCACTTCTTCCTAAGTAAATGGATAAAGCCCTAACGGTTCCAGTTTTAAAAACACTAACTTCAGCAAATTACTCCATATCTTGTTTACACCGTCACGTTCTCTATCACGGTAGGGTTTATCTGGACACAACAAAACCAATTTCATGTCTACAAGGAAGTACATTCATTTATATGATGAATAATGGATCTTGTAGATCAGTTAATAAAAAAAACATGAAACATCTTTTTATATACCAGGAGGCCCCATTGGCCCAATTTTATACTCAAATCGTCATACAATTTGTTATCCATCAAAGACAAAGGTTGCTTTGTATTGCCCTCTTATTTTATTTTATTCAGAATGCCATCATGGTGGTTTATATTGATTTAGGGAATATAGATACATTGTCTGATACAGCTAGAAACTAGGAGTGTCTACTGTGCACAAAATCGTTTTTTGTTTTGTTTTATTTTTTCTTAGGTTTTCTCACTTTGTTTCTTTTCTGTTTCTCGTGTATTGCACCATCTGTGTATGTGTACCGTGCATGGAGTACATTTGTGTATCACACAAAGTACATGTTGTACCGCGAGCGAAGCACAAGTTACGCCGCACAGGAAGTACAGATTGTGTCTGGGAGACTGGGATACAGATTGCAGAACACGTGAAGCACAAGTTGCACCAAAGAGTATACATTAGACAGGGTGGGAGGAGAATACATATTGTACTATGTGTGGAGCACATATATAGTTGCACAACGCAAGAAGCACAAGTTGTACTACATGAGAGTACACTATCATGTAAAGTACAAGTGCGTTGATGCGGGAAGCACAAGTTTGTTACCTTTCAGAGTACAAGTTGCGTCTGAAAAAAGTTCGTTCAAATCTATGTGTGTAGGGTCTTGTTTTGTAGATCTCAACGCGATGAGCACACTGATGAAAACGGTTCGTAATTTAGACACGTGGTTTGAGAGATATTTTCATTTACAATTTAGATCTCATAAAAAACACTTAAAAATCACCACAGGCCACCAAAACTCTATCACGGTGATTAGTGATTACTCGTTAATTGTGGAAAACTTTATTAGACTGTAAGGCATATGTAACTCTTGGCCCTACCATTATTATTGTAAAAATAGTCCATATTGGGTTTGTTCGAATCCAACATACTATGCGTCATGTATGCATCGTCATTTTAGATAAAAAAGATAAGCCATACCTTTTTTTTTGGAAACAAAGATAAGCCATAGCTAAAACCAAATGTCCTGCTAGTTTTATGTGAAGGGATGTATGTTGCTATTTTCTTTTGGTTATCCAGAATAGGCCCATGCAGAATAATCAACGCACTGTTGGTGCAATCCTATAGCCCGACGATACACATATGCGTGGCGTGTCAGCTTCCTTTTCAGAAAAGGCATGGGCGGTTATAGTCGTGACGTGTCTGCTCAGCTGCTACTCCTGCCTAGTTCTACTACTGGAGTCTGGATCACCTCCAGTGCATCACATTATCTTGTCGGACGGTTAATTAGAAGATCTTGAGATCTTTTCGATCTTCCACCAGTTTGAAGAGTACGCTGGAGTAAAGCAGACAAAATGTGTATAAAGGTGGCCAGAAACATACGGGGGATGTAGTTAGACAAGAATTTTCTGTTGCTTAGTAAGTCGTTTTGAGATCTTTTCTTGGACCGGGTTGAAGAGTAGGCTGAAGAAGAGAATTGAATCAAGCAGACGAAAAGGTCCTTGCGATCGAGAGAATTCCCTACGTAAAGCTGGTCCCTGGAAGTCGTAGTGCCAAGGAAGTTATTGGAAACTGTACCTCGACAGATACGGAGCACCGGGCGATCGAGCATGTGACTAGGATTTGTGCCACTAATTTCAAACCTTATCATCTGGTTGTACTACCATTCGTTCAGAAATCGTCCCCTCCGGAATTAGCCAAAACTAACTGCGGCTGATGATGGTTTTGCCCGTGCACGGTGCAGCTTCTTCTTCCAGAAGTCAGCTAATCAATTGCCCTACACTAATAGGCTGGATTATTTACTTACAAGCTTAAGATCACCTGAACAAGTTAGACCACTGTCATGTAGTCTTACCATCCGAATCCCTTTCGACACCGCGATTTCGTCTTTCTCGCCGCTCCTAGCTAGACTTTCTCATCAGCTAGTACGGGTTTACGATGGAGGGCGACGCGGTGCAGCCGGCAGCAGTCAAATCCAGTAGCTGAAAAGGCGGCCATCGCGAGTGCGGGCCTGGTCCGGCTGCGCCTGCGCGTAGCTCCACCGGCCGCCACCCGCTCGGTCATGGCTTTCCACGACCGCTCGACCGGCCGTCGCGCACGGGCGTCGCAGTTTTCATTCCCCGTGGTCCGCGTGAGCTCCACGCACGCCCCTGCGGTGGCCGCCGCGCCTGTCCGTGCACGTCGTCCATGTCCATCTGCAGCAGCCTCTGGTGTATTATCAGTTGGCTGTTGGCGTCAGCCGTGATCAGGTGGTGGTGGCGGAAAAGCTAGCTAGCGACGTACGGGTGAGATTGAAATCCGGAATTCCGGAGGCGGAGTCAACTCGACCTATCATTCAATGCATTGACGCCAGAGGAGTTTTTCTTGGTAGGCAGCAAATCGCCCTAGCTAGCCATGGGCAAAACTCCAAGCTAGGCTAGGCGTGGCGCCATTCGCCACTGTCGTTGCAGTATTAATTAAAGTCGATCAGTGCAGCGCCATCATCATCAGCTTACGAAGTTAACGACGCTACGAAATATAGCCGCCAAAACATTGCCGTCGTGTCTGCCATGCCAGCGAACCTAATCTCGGGCCGGACTGGTGCCCTGCAGTGTCACCACGATGCGTCCAAGCAAGAAAACAGGGGTCGCAGCGCAGGGCAGGTTCATGCGCGCTCTTAAGATCCAAGACCAACAGAGCGAGCATGATCACACGGGGACATCTATGACTAGACGTGTATCCCGTCGAGGGTTAGACCGCAGGCTACTGCAAGCTTTATGTCACGTACTGGGTCTACCTTTAATTAGGTTTCAGCTAGCCTAACTACGGTGGACCGGTGTACGTACTCGATCGGCCCTAAGCCAGCACACGGACCGCGTGCCCTACATCTATTACTACATCTCGATCTGAAAGAGACGAGACAGGGTAGAAAAAGCAAACCACGAGACCAATGGCACAAGACGGAAGTGTCCCTGGCTACGCACAGTATGGATGCACGTACGCTCTCTGTTTTCCGATCGAGCTCTCTCTGTCTCTGTCTGCTCGACGCGTCCTTCTCCGGCGGCACGGAGGCGGAGCGTGAGGAGACAAGCGGATTTGCGAGATGGGAACCTGACGGCCGGAGTGAGATCGGAAAACAGTGGCTCGCTTGCAGAGACGGCGACGCTTGGCTTAGTGTGGTAGGCACTGAAACAGCTATCTAAGCTCAACCTTGTTTTCTTTTAAATGTCACGGCTCACATTTTCATTTGGTATATCTGTTGCAATCTTGGGTTGCCACACTTTATCAGACAAGCTTTTTCTTATGAGTTATCTCTTCTTCACCTCATCATTTATTCTACGTGACACTCCTAAGATAGCATCATTGTACATGCCCTTAGGCTGCGTCTGACAATGCGGTGGATTGTGATAATCCCATTTGCCTAACATGCTTTTGGCTATTGTAGTGCATCTTTGACCGCTCTTGCATATTTTCGTGATTAATTTTCTACAAACTGATTATGCAGTTCAGCAACCGCAAACTTTTATTGTGCTTTATATAACATTGCAGCCCAAGTGGTGGCCATTTTTGAAATGCTAACAAAAGCTATGGTGTTTTTTTCATTATTCCATGAAAGTTAAACTATATTCTTGAGCAATGTTAGTCTTATCAGCAAGCGACCAAAAATACAGGAGGACAATGCCATTTCACCATTTTATTGATCTTAGGCCTTTTGAGTTAACAATGGGCTTTCTTTTTCTTGAGCAAATTTTATGGGTTAAAACTTGCAAAAAGCTATGTTTAGGACGTTTCCTATTTGTCACTCTGCAACATTATGTCGAGCAATCGCACAGGAAACGGAGCGAACCACCCTAGTGGTCTCGTCCATTTATCCCCAGCCAGAGTACCATAAAGTTCCGGGTTTCTTTTCTATTGTTTTCTTTTACACCTTTTTCCTATTTTTCGAAATCTTTTCACTATTTTTCCTTTAAAAAATTGTTAGTATCGAAAAACGTACATGTTTATCAAAAAAAAATATATAAAGATATAAAAATAATCAATGATTACCAAAAAATGTTCGCAAAGGTTTTCATTTTTTTCACTTTAAAAAAATATTTCCAATTTTTTTGAATAATTGTAATAAAAAATGAAACCATGTGTTTTTAAAGACCAAAATAAAAATGCCATAAAAACCAACAAAACGGACAGAAGCTAGAAAAGATGAACACGGAAAAATCTCTTGTACGCTAGTTCCTATTGCTAGCGTCAAAAAGGTAGGTTCGAGCCCCTGTGAGAATGAATGAAGCTTCAAATAGGACAAAGGACAAGAGAGCCATGTCTCACTTATTGCGAGAAATAAGCTTATGTCCCCTTCAGGATTGTCTGAATGGGCCGACACCATAGGAGTTACTTTGGAGTGGTTTTGAGAAGATTCTATGAGCTGTCACAGTTAGTTTTAGAAACCCTTTGCTCGGTTTTGTATACTTTTTTCTACTGGTTGTCTGTGTTTTTTCATTTTTTGTCGTTTTTATATTTGTTTTTTACTTCTCTCTTTTTCTCTCTCAATTCTTTATGCTTTTTTTTCATGCTGAAATGCATGTTGAATTTTTTTTAACATGAGTTAATTTTTGTAGTACATATAAAAGATATTTTAATATACATTAATTTTTTTAATGCACATTGAACATTTTTTAAAATATACGGTGCAAACTTCTATAGCAAATGTATAACATTTTTTAAATACGTCATGAACATATGTTTTCAAATGTGGGCACATACTTTAAATGTGTGATTTTTTTAGAATTCTACGTCTATATTTTTTAAATTTTTGGAACAGAACCTTACATTTCGTGAACCTTTTTTAATCTGAAAAATATGTTTTAAACGTATGAACTTTTTAAAAATCCTGTAATCAATGTTTACTGTAGCTTAAACAAATATTTATTAATGCATGGTGAACAGTTTTCAAAATTAAGTAAGAAACTTTTTGAAATATATATTTATCTATGTTTTCAGAATACAAAAGATAAAATAAGAGAAAGCGAAATAAGGAAGAAACAAAACATACAAGAGAAATAAATGTTGGGCCGGCACGCTGCTCTCGCTTGTGGCGAGGGAAGCTACTGTCTCGCTAAAGCGAGTCAAGAGCCCAGATCATATTTGACACTTCAGGCGCCGGTTAAAAGGCAATTTTTTTTGTTTGAGAATTCTCGCCAGTCCTTTATTTAAACGAACAAAATGTTCATGGGTACAATGTTCAGGTCGTGAGGCATGCCTAACCAGACATGACGACCTACAGAAAGACTGCTAGCAAACTTGGCGAGATCATGAGCCTCGAAATTAAAATTCCTACGTTCGAAAACAAAATTTCAGGAAAGAAAAAGACTCCTCCGTTCTGTTATTTCATGTACAATCGCTGCATGTGGCCCTCTGCTTCCTGTGTTGATGTCCTTTACCACTCCTTGACAATCATTTGCAATGCGCACCCTATGAATGTCCAAGTCTTCTGCCAATGCCATTGCCTCTCGACATGCAAATACTTCAAGAATTGTAGGATCAACCACGAAAGACGACGGCAGAAGAGCCTAGATATTCTCCAGTGTGGTCTCGGCATATCGCAGCAGCCACACCCATACCGCCATCACTGGAAACAGCCCCATCAGCATTAATCTTCGTTGTCCCCTCCTCCGAAGGAAGCCATCGATGAACAGCGGGTGGTGATGCAATGACTATGCGCGGCTGCTTCGACGGTTTCGGAACTGTTTGTAGCTCATGAAGATAAGAGTTCACAAAAGAAACCGTATGTTGCGGACTCTGAAAGATGTTTTCATGGATCGCCTTCCGCCTCGCGAACCAAATGGACCAAAGGGTTACTGCCATTCTCGTGAAACTATCATGGTTCAAAGTTCCATAGAGATCAAACAACCAATGCTTAGCACTTGGCACAACATTCTCGCTCATACTATCGACAATAACCTTATCTGATAGTGCCCATGTGCATCTAGCCATTGTGCAAGACACTAGTGCATGACGCCATGAGTCTTCTCCCCGCATAAAGGGCAGGCATCTTGGACAGCCATATTTCTCCTATGAAGAACATCTGAAGTTGGTAAAGAATGCCTTGCAAGTCTCCAAAGAAACACACGAATTTTTGAAGGGACTTGCAGTTGCCACAACGAACTCCAGGCCTTCTCCTCTGTTGATGTCTCTGAAGGACCGCCACGCCCTTCCAACCAACCTTCTCTTTCTATCTTTGTGCTAATCATCATTTTATACACAGAGCTGACCCAGAAAATGCCTTTCTTGTCGGGATACCATGCCCATGAGTCTGGGACATCTCGCGTGCACACAGGTATTTTCAATATCTCTTCCGCGTCAACTGGCAGAAAAATGCTCCTAACAAGCTCCTCGTTCCAGCGTGTCATTGCTGGGAGGAGCAATTCATTAACCATGCGTGGAGGGTTTGCAATCAATGATAAGATCGGTCTGCGTGAAGCCTTTTTTGGTATCCAGTTGTCAGACCATATGTCTGTGTTCTGGCCATTACCAATTTTGCGAATGATCCCTTGTTTCATTATGTCCTTGCCCTCCAATATTGCTCTCCAAATTTGTGACGGTCTCGATCCCAATTCTGTCGAAAGAATATCCCCATTGGGAAAATAAGAGGCGTGCAGAATCTTGGCACTCAAAGAATTGGTCTCCTGAAGAATTCTCCAAGCCTGTCTCGCCAATAACGCCAAGTTAAACAACTCCAAATCTCTGAAGCCCAATCCTCCTAGGTATTTGGGTCTAGTCATGATCTCCCAAGACACCCATGCTGGTTTTCGCTTGCCTTGTTTGCATCCCCACCAAAACTTGCGTATGATAGAATTTATATTTTCACACAGCCCTCTGGGTAGTTTGAAACATGACATTGAAAATACTGGGATAGCTTGAGCAAAAAATTTAATCAAAACATCCTTTCCTCCTGCAGATAGCAATTTCCCATCCATCCTTTCACCTTCTCCCATACCCGGTCACTGAGGTATTTGAAAGTTCCCTTCTTGGAGTGCCACACATCCGTTGGCAGTCCCAGGTATTTATCACTCAAAGATTCGTTGGGCACTTGAAGGTGGCCTTTCACAGCAGTTCTTACTATCTCGGGGCTCCCCTTGCTGAAAAATATAGAAGATTTTTCTCTGTTTATTCTCTGGCCTAATGCCAAACAGTAGGTCTCCAGTAGGTTTGACACCTCTTCGGCTCTGATACGTCTCCAACGTATCTATATTTTTTGATTGTTCCATGTTGTTATATTATCATTCTTGGATGTTTTACAATCATTTTATAGCAACTTTATATCATTTTTTGGGACTAACCTATTGACATAGTGCCCAGTGCCAGTTGCTGTTTTTTGTTTGTTTTTTACTTTGCAGAAAATCAATACCAAACGGAGTCCAAATGCAGCGAAACTTTTTGGTGATTTTTTCTGGACCAGAAGACACACGATGGGCCAAGAAAGTACCTGAGGGGGCTCCGAGGGGAGCACAACCCACCAGGGCGCGCCTGGGGGCCCAGACGCGCCCAGGTGGGTTGTGCCCACCTCGGCTGCCTCCCGCACCACCTCCTTGCTCTATAAATACCCTGGACGTCCAAAAACCCTAGGGATGTCGACGAAAAACAATTCCAGCCGCCGCAAGTTCTAGAAACCACACATCCAATCTAGACACCATCACGGAGGGGTTCATCATCCTCATTGGTGCCTCTCCGATGATGCGTCAGTAATTCATTGTAGACCTTCGGGTCCGTAGTTAGTAGCTAGATGGCTTCCTCTCTCTCATTTGATTCTCAATACAATGGTCTCTTGGAGATCTATTTGATGTAACTCTTTTTGCGGTGTATTTGTTGGGATCTGATGAACTTTGAGTTTATGATCAGATCTATCTTTTTATCCATGAAAGTTATTTGAGTCTTTTGATCTCTTATATGCATGATTACTTATAGCATCGTATTTCTTCTTCGAATCTTTGGTTTAGTTAGGCCGACTAGATCGATTTTTCTTGCCATGGGAAGAGGTGCTTTGTGATGGGTTCGATCTTACGGTGCTCAATCCCAGTGACAGAAGGGGAAATGACACGTATGTATCGTTGCCATTAAGGATAACAAGATGGGGTCTAATTCCTACATGAATAGATCTTGTCTACATCATGTCATCGTTCTTATTGCATTACTCCATTTCTCCATGAACTTAATACACTAGATGCATGCTGGATAGCGGTCGATGTGTGGAGTAATAGTAGTAGATGCAGGCAGGAGTCGGTCTACTAATCTTGGACGTGATGCCTATATAATGATCATTGCCTGGATATCATCATGATTATTTGAAGTTCTATCAATTGCCCAATAGTAATTTGTTTACCCACCGTATGCTATTTTTCTCGAGAGAAGCCACTAGTGAAATCTACGGCCCCCGGGTCTATTTTCCCATCATATACTTTCAGATCTATATTTCTATTTGCCTTTTTATTTATTTGCATCTTTTATTTTCAGATCTATATTATCAAAAACTCAAAAATACCTCGCTGAATTGTATTTGCTTTTATTCGCATCTATCAATTTATTACAACTTTCTCACGTCCGTTTGCCAATTTCTAGCGCCGCTACCTGAAAGGGATTGACAACCCCTTTTACACATCGGGTTGCAAGTATTTGTTCTTTGTGTGCAGGTGTAGTTCACGTAGTGTTGCGTGGTTCTCCTACTGGTTCGATAACCTTGGTCTCATCACTGAGTGAAATACATACCGTAGCTGTGCTGCATCATCCCTTCCTCTTTGGGGAAATACCGACGTAGTTCTAGCCGCAATCAAAAGGAATTTCTGGCGCCGTTGCCGGGGAGGATCAAGTCAAGATAGTCTCCCATCAACTCATCAATTTCTGGTGCCGTTGCCGGGGAGACATCATCAACATCTACCAGGTTGCTAATCACAAATCTCATCTCCTTGCAATTTACATTATTTGCCATTTGTCTCTCGTTTTCATCTCCCCCACTTCACAAAAATCTGCCATTTTATTCGCCCCCTTTTTCGTTCGCCGTTTTCTCGTCATATCTATCTCTTTGGTTGCAATCTTGTTTGCTACCTTTGCTTGTGTTACCATGTGCCTTCTATTTGCTTGCATCTTCGCTTGCTAAAAATCTATTGATATGGATCCTCATCCACTTGCTAATCTTTTCAAAAGATCTGATTATGTTGAACCAATTGCTAGTGAGTTGAGTGCACTTGATTATCTTTATGAAGTTTTGCTTGACATTCTTGAATCTGGAAATTGTGATGAAGAAATTTATGAAGTGATTCATGATAGCTCCTTGAATTAAAAGCATGATTGCAATGATGTTATTATAAATTCTATCAATGTCAATTGTGCTAATAATATGCAAAACCCCAAGCTTGGGGATGCTAATATTTCTATGTCCACTACTTATTGCAATGATCATGATTGGGGTGATAATGATTCTTATGATCTTGAAAATTTATTTAAACCTCATGATGAATATGCTTGCGATAATATTAAAAGTGGGTTTGGAAGAGTGTCAACTTTAGCTAAAAATAATCCCACATATTTGGAGAGTGTTCAATCTTATGATAAAAGTGGGTTTGGAGAGGTCATGACTTTAGTTGATGTTAATCCCACTATCTTGAAAGATTATAAAACTTTTATGCATGAGGACCATGAAGAGAAAATTTTGTATGATAGCTATATTGTTGAATTTTATTATGATCCTACATATAATTATTATGAGAGGGGAAAATATGGTTGTCAAAATTTTCATGTTACTAAATTACTTCTCGTTATGTTGAGATCGTCAATGCTTTATCCTTCTCCTTTGCATATGCTAGTTTTTGCTTGCCTTGATAATTTGTTTGCTTACAAAATCCCTATGCATCGGAAGTATGTTAGACTTAAATGTGTTTGTCACATGTGTTATGATTCTCTCTTTGTGTTTCAATTCTTGTCTTTCATGCGAGCATCATCAAAATTATTATGCCTAGCTAGGGGCATAAAACGATAGCGCTTGTTGGGAGGTAACCCAATGAATAAAATCTATTTTTGTCTTTTTATTTATGTTATTGAGTGTTTGCAAAATTATGCTACTATTATGATTGTGTTTTTTATATTTTAATTAGTGTTAGTGCCAAGCAAAGCCTTTGGGATCATGTTGGGTGATAGTTGATTTGATCTTGTTGGAAAACAGAAACTTTTGCGTCCATTAAAATAATTTTAAAAATTCACATAAGGAACGAAAAATTCTGAATTTTTTACACAAGATTTATATACAAATTTCCTACGTTGTCCTGATGTTTCAGAATTTTTCGGATTACAGAAGTGTGAGAACAATTCGTATCTTTGCAGACTGTTCTGTTTTTAACAGATTCTGTTTTCTTTGCATTGTGTGCTTATTTTGATGAATATATGGTTTGTATTGGAGGTTATAATCCATGGTAAAGTTAGAATAAAGTCGATATAATGCAATAACAAAATTTGAATGGGTTTCTACAGTACTTAAAGTAAAGATTAGTTTTCTTATACTAACGGATCTCACGAAGGTTTTGTTGAGTTTTGTGTGATTGAAGTTTTCAAGTTTTGGGTGAGATCACGATGGATGAAGGAATAAGGAGTAAGAAGAGCCTAAGCTTGGGGATGCCCATGGCATCCCAAGCTATTATCTAAAAGAGAAGCAAACAACTAAGCTTGGGGATGCCCGAGTGACATCCCCTCTTTCTTATAACGACCATCGGTATTTTACTTGGAGCTATATTTTTATTCGTCACATATCAAGAGTTTTGCTTGGAGCGTCTTGTATGATTTGAGTCTTTGCTTGTTTTACTTTTTATTTTTAGTCAAGTATCCTTGCTGGACACACCTATTTGAGAGAGCCAAAATTATGCTATGATTTGTTAGAATTGCTCTCTATGCTTCACTTAAATCTTTATGAGCTTTGGAATTGCTCTAGTGCTTCACTTATATCTTTTTTGAGCACGGTGTGCTTTAGTATTTTTGAAAAAAAAATTTATGCTCATGTTCTTCACTTAGATTTATTTGAGCTATCAAAAGCAACATATAAAATTAGTCCGAAAGTGATAGATATCCAAGAGGGATATAATAAAAACTTTCATGAAGATCATTGGACAAAATAAACTTGATTCCTTGTAATAGTTTTGCGATATGATGATATAATATGTGAGTTATATTAATGAGTAATTATGGCTTAGTAAGAATATTGATGTTAAGGTTTGTGATTCTCTATGCAAGCACGAAAGTCAATAGTTATGCAATGAAATTATATCCTACTTGTGGTGCATTATTCGGTGTTAGTTATGCTTAATGCTCGCTTATGAGATTTTTTGTTTCTTGGTTGGATACTTCTCAATCTTTTGCTAGCCTTCATTTGCACTAAGTATGATCACTACGTATACATCCAAAATCCTTAAACCCAGTTTTGCCATATGAGTCCACTATACCTACCTATATGTGGTATTCTTTTGCCGTTCTAAGCAATTTATATGTGTCATCTCTAATTTTCAAAATAATTTTCTCTTTTATGTGCTCGTACCGCTCATGAAGCGGCAGGGGGTGGCCAATATTTTCCATGCTAGATGTGTTATTTCTCAAGATGAGTGTTTATTCACTTGTCATTGCACGAGAGTACGGCAAAGGTATTAGGAAGCCCAGTCCCAAAATGAAAAATGAATTTACTTTATGTTGTCAAATAATAAATTCCTTGGAAAGTGTTGGTATGGACGACACCTGTGGATTCGGTTAGCCGTGGAATGTGAAAGTATGGTGGAAAAAGGAATAAACATTATTTTCTATTTGGGAACGCCTATGATATATCTAGCATGAAAAGTGTTGCGAATTACTCGGTCGTTTTCGTTGACAGGAAAAGCATGCCACCCAAAATGTTTTTATCTCTATCCTTTTTGCTTTGAGCTCTGGCACCTCTACAAATCCCTACTTCCCTCTGCGAAGGGCCTTTCTATTTACTTTATGCATTTTTTATTTTTTTACTTGAGTCTCCATCTTCTCTTATAAAGCACCAACTAAGGGGCACTATGATCGTACTTGAGCATTGGGTGTAGCTAATATACGAGTGTGTTTCATGAATTGATGAATGATTGAGCATAATGGGCTAGGGATAACTTGCTTTAGTATTGGTATTTTGAAGGACATGATTGTTTGTTGATATGCTTGAGTATTGAAATCTTCATGTCAAAACTAGACTATTGCTTTGAATCATATAAAAGTCCAAATGTCCATGCTATAAAGAAAAGAATATGGGATGAACATGTTAGGCAGCATTCCACATAAAAAAATTATGTTTTTATCATTTACCTACTCGAGGACGAGCAGGAATTAAGCTTGGGGATGCTGATACGTCTCCAACGTATCTATAATTTTTATTATTCCATGCTGTTATATTATCATTCTTGGATGTTTTACAATCATTTTATAGCAACTTTATATCATTTTTTGGGACTAACCTTTTGACATAGTGCCCAGTGCCAGTTGTTGTTTTTTGTTTGTTTTTTACTTCGTGGAAAATCAATACCAAACGGAGTCCAAATGCATTGAAACTTTTTGGTGATTTTTTCTAGATCAGAAGACACACGATGGGCCAAGAAAGTACCTGAGGGGGCTCCGAGGGGAGCACAACCCACCAGGGCGCGCCTGGGGGCCCAGGCGCGCCCAGGTGGGTTGTGCCCACCTCGGCTGCCTCCCGCACCGCCTCTTTGCTCTATAAATACCCTGGACGTCCAAAAACCCTAGGGGAGTCGACGAAAAACAATTCCAGCCACCGCAAGTTCCAAAAACCACAGATTCAATCAAGTCACCATCACGGAGGGGTTCATCATCCTCATTGGCGCCTCTCCAATGATGCGTGAGTAGTTCATTGTAGACCTTCGGGTCCGTAGTTAGTAGCTAGATGGCTTCCTCTCTCTCTTTTGATTCTCAATACAATGGTCTCTTGGAGATCTATTTGATGTAACTCTTTTTATGGTGTGTTTGTTGGGATCCGGTGAACTTTGAGTTTATGATCAGATCTATCTTTTTATCCATGAAAGTTATTTGAGTCTTTTGATCTCTTATATGCACAATTACTTATAGCCTCATATTTCTTCTTCGAATCTTTGGTTTAGTTAGGCCGACTAGATCGATTTTTCTTACTATGGGAAGAGGTGCTTTGTGATGGGTTCGATCTTACGGTGCTTAATCCCAGTGACAGAAGGGGAAATGACACGTATGTATCGTTGCCATTAAGATTAGCAAGATGGGGTCTAATTCCTACATGAATAGATCTTGTCTACATCATGTCATCATTCTTATTGCATTACTCCGTTTCTCCATGAACTTAATACACTAGATGCATGCTGGATAGCGGTCGATGTGTGGAGTAATACTATTAGATGCAAGCAGGAGTTGGTCTACTAATCTTGGACATGATGCCTATATAATGATCATTGCCTGGATATCATCATGATTATTTGAAGTTCTATCAGTTGCCCAACAGTAATTTGTTTACCCACCGTATGCTATTTTTCTCGAGAGAAGCCACTAGTGAAATCTACGGCCCCCGGGTCTATTTTCCCATCATATACTTTCAGATCTATATTGCTATTTGCCTTTTTATTTATTTGCATCTTTTATTTTCAGATCTATATTATCAAAAACCCAGAAATACCTCGCTGAATTTTATTTGCTTTTATTCGCATCTATCAATTTATTACAACTTTCTCACGTCCGTTTGCCAATTTCCGGCGCCGCTACCCGAAAGGGATTGACAACCCCTTTTACACGTCGGGTTGCAAGTATTTGTTCTTTGTGTGCAGGTGCCGTTCACGTAGTGTTGCGTGGTTCTCCTACTGGTTCTATAACCTTGGTCTCATCACTGAGGAAAATACCTACCGTAGCTGTTGAAAGTACATGTAGTCCCCATGTGTGGTTTTGGTAATTGATGACAATCCTTATGGACTAATGTTTGCATTGAGATATATATTTGAAGGTTAGTCCCATTGGAAAATGATTGAAGAATAATGGAAGACAACTCCTTTGAAGCAAAAATTACATTGAGATGATCAAAATGAAGTTCATTGGAGTATCTTAAGGGTTGCCATGCTTAGAGCTATGGTTTGAGCCATAATGGATCAAGATCTTAAAAGGATGATTTGAATGATGAATTCTAGGAGTGGCTCAAAGATATGATCATAATGGACTCATGTGTTGAGTCATGATTGATCAAGTATTCAAGCAAGCTATTCAAGTGAAGAATTCAATATACCCTTCAAGACGTCAAGATTAAACATGGAGTAGAGATATAGGTTGACCTAGATGAAGCTCAAAGATCGAACTCTAAATGGACAACACACGAGCGCAAATGATGCACCACATAGGATCTTGTGGTATGATAAGAAATTATCAATTGCACTCTGTGTACTAACCCATACTATGTGTTGTCTATGTTTTTGAGGGTTAGGTGATTCTCATGGGCTCGCATCGAGAGAGAGATTTCAAGTGTCTATGAGAGGATGGCATCAAGTGTTGGTGATCATGGTTGACAAGGGCAAGTTCAAGATAACCATCCCGAAGGATTACATGCTTGAAGCTTGTGGATGATCACATGATGGACAAGTGAAGATGAATACAAAGCAAAGCTTCCCACACTGTGTATGGGGGAGCGACTTGAAGACTTCACCAATGTATTGCCTTCATCTTGAGCCAAGAAGAAACATCAACATCAAGCTCAAGTGAACGGTTCGTGTCAAAGGTATTAGTTCCTTTGACGTTAGTGTTGTGGAGTGATGACCACCAAAGAAACATATACACTCAAGAATGGATTCTCGATAGCTATGTAGTGTAGCTCTTTTATGATTCTTGAGTTATAGCGATCCCGCACTATTAAGAGGGGATCAAAGGGGTTCGTGATGGATTTGCTCAAGTCAACATCTTCTATACACAATTCCACTCATATCCTATATACCAAAGAAAATCCAAAGCCAAATAGTTTCCCAAAATATATGATCTAATCTTTGCATACTTTGCACCCTCCATTTTGGTTTATCTTGGGTGGTTCTCTATGTGAGGACCTGGAGTTTTTCCATAGCTTCAAAACGAGCCCAAGATCATCAAAATCGGAGTCCGTATGAAAAAGTTGTGCATGTTTTAGTTTTGGGGTTCCTGCTGTTTTTTTATTGGCCGGACGTCCGGTAGCATCCGGAAATCCGGTGGCCATATCCAGCAGCAAACGGGCGGATTTCCGGTACTTACCGGACGTCCGATCACCGGACGTCCGGAAAGTGTCGGATGTCCGTCAAACCTGTTTCGCAAATATCCTGCTACATTCGTCTGATGGCGTGCTACAGCCGTCAGACGTCCGGTGTTCCACCGGACATCCGGTGCCTGTTTTGCCACCGGACGTCCGGTAATCCACCGGACGTCCGACACTTTCCTGGGCAGAATTCCCCCCAACGGCCAGATTTGTGCCCATACTATAAATACCCCTTCACCACTTCGTGGAGGGGTTGAGCAACACAAATATCCTCACCCACATTTCAGAAAAGCTCCCTCTCCTTCTCCTACCTCAAATCTTAGATCCCGGAGAGATTTGTGAGAGTTCTTGAGAGAGATTTCACCCATTGATAGATCCACTCCCTCTCCCTCTCTTGACCAAAGGAATTTGTGATTTGAGTAAGTCTTGAGCATTTCCCCTTTGTTCTTATTACACTTGGAGGTTGGAGACTCCTAGGCGGTAGGAGTGCTCCGGTGAGGAATCAACTTGTGATTTGTCCCCCGGAAAGTTTGTGAAGGTTTGGAGGCCGCCTCAAGGTCTACCACTAGTGGTTGGGAATCGCCTTCGTGGTGATATCTCAAGGAGAATAGGGTGAGCCTTCGTGGCGTTGGTGTGCCTTCGTGGTAACATCCACCTCTCTAACGGTGACTAGCTTCCCTCCAAGAAAGTGAACATCGGGATACATCATCGTCTCTGTGACTTCGGTTATCCCTAACCCTAACTCCTTACTAGTGGTTTATCTTGGTCACTTGACCGTGCATTCACTATTCTTGTTGTCCTCATTATATTGTGTTGGTTACCATATCATAGAGATTATTTAGGCCAACACTTTATAGTCCGCAATTCATACTTCCTACTATTGTTCTATCTTGTGTTTAGTGTGTATTGCTAGCTTGTAACATTCATTTCCATATCTCGTGATATACATTGAGTAAGTTTGTGTAACTTACTTGTGCTTACTCATATCCTCGTTGTTCTCATCTTGTTTATGCTAAGTTGTTGGTGCACTTAGTGAGCCTAGTATATTTAGGATTTGTGCTTGAAAAGTATCCGCTTAGTTTATTTCCGCATTAGGATATAGCCAAATCCGTAAAAGATTTTAAAACGCCTATTCACCCCCCCTCTAGGCAACATCATGGTCCTTTCAAAAGGTATCAGAGCTAGGTCTCTCCTTATTAGGCTTAACCGCCTAGAGAGTAACGATGTCGACTAGTGAACTAGTGCACGATGACACATTTTGTTTTAATGGCACAAATTACATTATGTGGAGATTACGCATGCTTTGTCACTTTCCGGCCATGGGTCCAAATGCTTTGCGGATTGTGGTTGTAGGGAATTCAAATCTAAAGGATGGACAATCTCCGTCACTTGATGATATGCATCTTGATTGTGAAGCTTTAAGTGTCATTCACCAAGCTATAACCTTCGAGATGTTCAAGTCAATCTCGTCTTGTTCGTTGGCTCATGAGGCTTGGACCAAAATTGAAGATATATATGGTGGGTCCAATCTTGATGAAGACAATATTATTTTCGGGGAGTTAATGGAGGAGTTCTCTACATTTTTAAATCATGAAGAGCTCTTTATTGCTTCCACCTCTGATTACTTGCATACCTCAACGTCTTTCACTTCACCAACATGTGGCTTACCACAAGGTAATGACATGGTGAGTGAAGAAATATCTCGTGATGATGGTATTAAGCTCATCATTGATGATCTTGCTTATGTTGATACTAGTGATGTATCTTCTATGGACACGAGCATATCTAACACCGAAAACATCGTACACTCTTGTGTAGAGAGTCCATGCATATCATCTAATGATGCACTCATAAATTCTTGTGATGATATGCTTGGTCGTTTGTGTTGCCATATTCAAAATGTCGTGATTCCCTCTAGTTCTCTTTGTGAAACTAACCATGTAGAGGAAATCAAGAAAAATGAGGCACGCTTGGTTGATGAAGAACCCTCTTCTCCAAAAGAATCATCATCAACCCCCTGTGTTCACATGTGCCTCATGGCAAGAGGTAATGACGAGGTATCATCTTCTCTTAGTGATAATGATGATAGTTGTAATGAGGAAGATGATGAAGTCTTGACTCAAAATCTCTATGCGATTGGGAAAACTCTTCGTAGAGCTAAAAATAACACTTATAAAAGGCTCCAAGATGTTCTTGCTTGCTTTCAAAAATGTAATGACTTATTTCTTTACGAGCAAGCAAAAAGTGAACAACTTGAACATGAACTTGCTATGGCTCATCAATGTCTTAGTGACTTGAGGTCTTTAAAAGAAGAGATTGAAGTTACTCATTGTAAACTTAAAGAGGATTTTGAGCACCTTGACCTTGACTACAAGAAGGTCAAAGGAGAGCTCACCAAACTCTCTAAGTCTCATGAGGAACTTCAAGCTACTCATGCGGAGTTTCTAGCTTCTACATGCTCCTCTCATATTGATAATGATGCTTGTGCTACTAACTCTATCTTGTGTGAAGCATCGATATTAAAAGAAAATGTTGAGCTAAGGACTCAACTTGATTTGCTAACTAGCAATTATGGGAAATTGGGAGAAAGTCATAAAAAGCTCTCAGGCACTCATGAGGATCTTCTAATCTCTCATGATGAGTTAAAGTTAGCTCATGAGGCTATGGTCACCAAGGTAAAATCATGTGAGTCTCATGTGGATATTAGCACATCTTCTACTCGAAATGCCTTATTGCCATGTGTTAGTCCTTGCAATTCCTCTCTACATGATATTGGTACATCTTGTAATGAATTGCTCACCATGCCTTGTTGCTCTAACAATGAAGCTTCTACTTCCTCTAGTTCTTTTGTTAATACTAACCTTGTAGAGGAAAATAAAGAGCTCAAGGCCCAAGTCACTAGTTTGAAGAAAGACTTGGAAAAATGTTGTGATAATATCTTGAGTGTGCAAAAGGACCCTCAAGACAAAATAGGACTTGATTTCATCTCCAACAAGAAGAAGTCCAAGAACAAGAAGAAGGGACAAGATCAAGTCAAGAATTCGGCCAACATTACTTGCTTTAAGTGCAAAAATATTGGACACCATGTGAGATCTTGTCCACTAAAGAAGAAGGCTTCAAATAAGAAGCAACATGGGAAGTGGCCTCAAGTTCAATCTCAAGATGTAGAAAGGCCTCCACCCATGATGAACCATGATGATGCTTCTCAAATTGAGAAAATAAAGAAGAAAAGAAAAGGGGGCACATGTTGCTATGTTTGTCATGAGAAGGGACACATAGCTTCATCTTGTCCCAACGATAACATATCTAAGCCTCCTATAGTCAATAATCATTATTCGCTAAGGAAGGATATTGTTGGCAATGTGTTTGCCAAGTTTGTGGGTTCCCAAAGAAGTTTGAAAGTGGACAAGACCATTTGGGTTGCCAAGCCTATTGTTACTAACTTCTTAGGACCCAACTTGGTTGGGGACCATCAAGCTCAAACTTGATCAATAGGTGTGTGGAGGGCATTGGAGACTTGGCTACTTCATGAAGAAAAACTATTTTCACCATATGTTATGGTTAATGCCAAGTCAAGTGGATTATCATCATATCTATCAATCCAATGCTCCTCTTTGCGGTAACTTGTACTTGCATTGTTTACATTAAAAGTTACTAAGTCCCTTGCATGTTTAGGTTTTGTACCTAGCATGTGCTTGTATATGTTGTGCTTCCTAGTATGCTTGATTTGTGTTATCTAGCATGTGTAGGTCGCAATGCACTTCATATATTTGTGTGTGTGGTTTCGAGCCTTTATTGCTTCATTAGTTGAATCTTCCTTGGCTCTTTTGAGATATTAATGGATCATCACATTATGGGGGAGTGCTATGTTTTACGCATATCACAAACCTTAAATGTGTATATATGTGGGATACCACCTAGTATTGTTAGTGCAATATTATCTAGTTACTATGTGGTATGTAAAGCTCATTTGAAACTCAAATTCTCATCCATTAATTATCCTTAGTTGGGTTTCATTTGCTTCTTGTGGATAATACATGGATCATCATATTATGGGGGAGTGATATGCTTTGTGCATATCACAATTCTGGTTAATATGAACAATTGAGGGATGCCACTTAGAATTTATATTTGAGATTATCTTATATCTCCGTGGCATGCAATGCCTTGTTTACGTATGGCATTCTTGTGCGGTTTTGCCCATGGTTATCTTTAAAATCATATTTGGAAAATCGTTTGATTAAAGCTATTCCAATTGTTGCTTTGCATGATGATCTATCTAGTTGGAATGTTAATAATATGCTATCCAAGCATTGTGTTTATTTCTAAACTCTCATGTTATGCTTGTGTTAGTATAGATGATCATGTACTTATTTGGTTTCTACACCGAATGATAACCCGAAATACCATTTTGTTCGAATTCATCTTATTGCTCTATATGAGAGTTTGTTATCTCATTGTTTATAGGTTCCTATATCTACTTGAGTGAGATATTCCTATGAGTATGTGTGCAATGCATATCTTATATGCTCATTGGTTTTTTCCTTGGTTCATATGTTGAACTTTGTGTGCTATCATATGTTGATTTGTCACTTTGATTCATTTTGGACAACATGAATGACTAGTGATGTTATTGAAAGTATTAACGGTTATGTGTTCATTTGTCCAATTTGTATCTCCCTGGATTTTGGTAGGCTTGTGCATGCATATTTACTATGTGTAAATTCACATGCCTTGTTTTCTTTATTTGATCCAATATATATATGGTAAATCCATCAAATTCTTAATAGCTAAGATGTGCATGAAATTCAAATTCATATCAATATGCACATATTTAAGTGGTTTTACCCTATGTGTTGTAGTTATGCTAACTACTTCGGACCCAATAAGTTTGGGGACCATATTGTACTTAAAATGTTTTAGGTACATTTGAGAAGCATTGGGTGCTTGGCTTATTCATGAAGGTGGTGGCACTATGAGGAAATTAGAGCCAAGCTTGGACATTTTATTGATCTACGACTTCATACCAATGCTATCTTGGTAACAAGTATTTACTTCATGCATATATATAGAAATGGGGTCAACCTTGTGTAGGTTGCATCATGGCATGAATTTCTTGACTCATTCCTGTGATACTTGTTTCCTTTCTCAAAGCATCCCAACAATGATCTCTTGTTGCTAGTTGTGATGTCTTTGATGGTTGTGTGTTTGGAGTTCATTAATATACAATAAGATTATATTAAGCCACGTGCTATGCTTTCAAGCAAAGATCTCATTGGTATATTTTATGACTCCCGTTTGGATATCTTATTCTTTCCTTTTGTAACTATTTTATGTGTACATCCTTCTTTGTGGATATCATCTACCTAGAATCTTATACACGTGAGAGAAGTTACATCTCTAGTTGATATCCCTACTCTTTCATGTCCACCATTTAATTCACTTTTTATATCTTTGGTGGCTCCATGGAAGCAGTTGTTGTATGAGTGCATGTCTTACCTCTTTGCATCTTAGTGCACTCATGTTTGGTGAAGATTGTTGTCCTCATGCTTGTCTTGACAAGCCTTTTATTTCCTATCTTCATCATGGGTTGTCACAAGCTTTGATTTTTAATTTGCTATTAGTGAGCTTGTGAACCCATTTGCTCGATGTGTGTGTGACCTTCTTAACTTCGTGTGTGTGGGAAGGACATGTCTTGCACCTTGTATCTCATTTACTCAAGACTATGTTGATGCTTAATTCTCATCCTTATACTAGTCTTCTCAAGTGCTTTGACGTGACTCACACACATCATTTTGGTTGTGCCTATTCTTAGGTTGCCTCATTTACATGTTGCTCAACCATATGTTTGTTGCAAATGCTAGGCTTCTTTTCTTATCTATGCCTGCTTGCAATTGCTTTGTGTTCCTATTGATTTTGGGGGAGTGATGATCCTTTGTGCACTTGCATCCAAATACAAAAATTCTAAATAGTGCACAAATCATGGGGAGCTTCTCTATTTTCCTTAGAACACTCCTTTGCCCAAATCATAATATTCTTTTATCCTTTTGGCTCGTCGGATCTTTTGATTGCTTGCTTCACTTTGTGTTATGCAAATGAGATCAATTTGTGCCATGTGCTTTGTGCCATGTGCCTTGCTATTATGACTAGGTTTCAGTTGTATAATAATGGATTCACTTGTGTATATCATGTTCTTATCAATTGCGTCTATTTTGTGTATGCAAAGTTTCTTTGTGGATACATATCATGATTATGATTGGCCACTCAGAAATTTTTATACATGAGAAAGTTCATATCTTTCCTTGATATCATTTATTCCTTGCCGGCCACTTTGTTTGTTTCCTCTTATTCTTATGGTGGCTTCGGTAAGAGGTTGTGTCGTGAGTGCTTGTATGTTTGGCATATAATCTTGCACACTCATGTGTTTTGACTGTTTTCCTCACATGTCTAATGCTTGTTTTCATATCTGGTTGCATTCTATAGATTCTGAGCTCCTCAAATTGTTCATTATTGAATATGTGCATTTGCGTTCACTCACATTTTGTGATATGCACACATCAAGGAGGAACTCATACTATATTGGTTTTCTAGATGTTTTGTCTTCCATTTTGGCATTTGTTGCCAATGGGGGAGAAGTTTAGAGGGTTTAAGATAAATATCTTTTGAAGTTCTTGTTGTCATTTATGCATATCCACCCTAGTTATATATTCTTGTTGCATGAATGAATATATAGAGAAATCTCCAACTAGTTTATATCAACCAATATATGCAATGAAATTCAAAGTTCATTCACACATGCATATATTGTGGGGGAACTTGCTCTATATATTGCGGTCTTACTAACATCAAATGCTTGTGTAGTGTTTTGATGTTAGTACAACCGGTTTTGATAAACATCAAGTTTCTTTGTGATAATTGATGCTATCAAAATCACCGCAAGTATACAATTTATCCTCGAAAAAAATTGCGTGCTTGTGTAAAAATTCATTATATAAACCCTCTTGTTGAGATTGTCATCAATTACCAAAATGGGGGATATTGAAAGTACATGTAGTCCCCATGTGTGGTTTTGGTAATTGATGACAATCCTTATGGACTAATGTTTGCATTGAGATATACATTTGAAGGTTAGTCCCATTGGAAAATGATTGAAGAATAATGAAAGACAACTCCTTTGAAGCAACAATTACATTGAGATGATCAAAATGAAGTTCATTGGAGTATCTTAAGGGTTGCCATGCTTAGAGCTATGGTTTGAGCCATAATGGATCAAGATCTTAAAAGGATGATTTGAATGATGAATTCTAGGAGTGGCTCAAAGATATGATCATAATGGACTCATGTGTTGAGTCATGATTGATCAAGTATTCAAGCAAGCTATTCAAGTGAAGAATTCAATATACCCTTCAAGACGTCAAGATTAAACATGGAGTAGAGATATAGGTTGACCAAGATGAAGCTCAAAGATCGAACCACTACTAGGAAAAGGGCTATAGCTGATATGGACATTAATGGCGCACCATGTATGTGGTGCGCCACTGCTATATAGCAGTGGCGCACCAGATACAGGTGCGCCATTAGTGTCCTCATTACTAATGGCGCACCAGACACACGGTGCGCCATTACTAGCAATTTTTTTTCTTTTTCCAAAACTATTAATGGTGCACCAGCGCACAGTGCGCCATTACTAGTTTTAACTATTAATGGCGCACCACATGCTCCGTGCGCCACTACTAACAATTTTTTTTTACTTTTTTTTTCAAAACTAGTAATGGCGCACCTGTGTGAAGTGTGCCATTACTAGTTCAAACTAGTAATGGCGCACCACAACCACGGTGCGCCACTACTAACAATTATATATATATTTTTTTGCAAAACTAGTAATGGCGCACCCCTAACTGGTGCGCCATTAGTAACCAGGGTTACTAATGGCGCATTTTTAGGTGGTGCACCATTAGTAACCTGAGACCAGCTAGATATTTTGGACAGCCACCTACCACACTCACTTTCCCCACTTCATTATCTCCACCTCCTCCTCCAAGCTTGTCTCGGCTGCCTCCTCCTCCTCACCTCATTTGCACCATAGATTCACCCAAATTAAGTGGTTAAATTACCTTTTTTTGATAGGTAAGTAAGGGGAAAGCTTTCTTTAATTATGTTGTAGATCTACTTTTTTCTCCCTCCAACAACGTGCACATGCACTTTTTATGGCCTAGATCTACGTATGTTTGTGGTGTTGCATATGTTTGTGTTTGCAGGTACCGGTATTTGAAATGCGATAGTTGCCAATATTTTGCCGGAATGTTGATTCATTTCCATTTCGGCGAGAATTTGGCACTATGCATTCTTTTTGGTCCTATTTTTAGGCAAAGTCATGCCAAATTTTTTCTTGGTTCTAAAATATCGTTTTGCTCTACCCCGCAGGCGACCATGGTCCGCACGATGACCGAAGGCATCGTGAATAGGTTTTTGAGCTCCACGAAGGCCGAGATGCTTCAAAAGAACGAGACGGAGATAAGATGTCCGTGTCGAAGATGCAAGCTGAAGAGCCTTATTACGGACCCGGATTCCGAACAGGTGCGGGACCACCTGCTCTTGCGTGGTTTCATGGATGGCTATCGGTGGCAAGGTGATGAAGATGACTATGAAGTCGTCCATGGGGGCCGGGCAAGAAATGAGGAAGGGCAGCAAGACAACCGCGGCGGCGAGGGCGGGCGAGAAGACGAAGAATCTCCAGGACATGATCACGACGGTGATGCAGTACACAGTCATCATGTAGAAGATGCCGGACATGATGATGAGGAAGATCAAGACGAAGGGCATGATCATGAAGATGAAGATGCCGGAGCAGACGACGATGGACCATCGATGGGCTGGGTGCAGGACCCTCATATTCAAGAGCTGCTTCTCAAGCAGACGGATAACGCAAGAGCTGCCGCCCGAGAGAAAGCCAAGCTGGATCAACTGGAGATAGACGCGGTTACTCCATTGTATGAAGGATGCAGGCCCGAGGATACCCGCCTGAAAGTAACGCTCATGGCTCTGGAGATGAAGGTAAAACACAAAATGACCGACGCATGCTTCGACGAGAACATGTCATTCTGGCACGAACGTCTTCCCAAGGGGAACAAGTGCCCGACCAATTTCGAGGAGGCGAAGAAAATCGTGTGTCCTCTGGATTTACCGCACGTGAAATACCATGTGTGCATGAATGATTGCATCATTTATCGGGACGAGCACGCAGAGTCTACCATATGCCCGGTGTGCGGCGTCACTCGATACAAGAAGAGGAAGAAAGCTCCTCGAAAAGTGGTGTGGTACTTTCCGATCACTCCTCGTCTGCAGCGGTATTTCACGGACCCTAAGGCAGCAAAGCTCCTGTGTTGGCACGCGGATAGGGAGGACAAGAAGCAAGAAGATGACAGAAATGATCCGGAGATAAATAAAAAAGACAAGATGCTGAGTCACCCTAAGGATGCGAGCCAGTGGCAAGCGTTGAACTTCGAATACCCAGATTTTGGGGATGATCCAAGGAACATTGTGCTGGGCGCGAGCACCGATGGAGTCAATCCGTTTGGCAGCCAGAGAAGCACACATAGCACCTGGCCTGTGTTTGTGTGGATGTACAACCTTCCCCCCTAGAAGTGCATGAAGAGGAAGTACATTCATATGAGTATGCTAATTAAAGGGCCGAAACAACCAGGGAACGACATCAATCTGTATCTGGGGCTGCTGAAAGAGGAGCTAGACACGCTGTGGAAAACGCCAGCCAATACGTGGGATGCCGCAGAGAAAGAATATTTCCCTATGAGAGCCGCATTGCTCACGATGGTGCAAGACTATCTCGGTTACGGATATGTCGCGGGGCAGGTGGTCCACGGATTTCGTGCATGCGTCAGGTGCATGGATGACACAACGTATCGCCAGCTAGATAGAGATCCCGGGTCTTCGAAAACCGTGTTCATGGGACATCGAAGGTGGCTTCGCGATGATGACTCATGGAGAAAACGCAAGGATCTGTTCGATGGTGAAACCGAACCCCGAAGACGCCCGCGTACGAGGAGCGGCGAGGAAATAGACGAGCTGTTGAAAAATTGGAAAGAGTGCCCACCGCCGGGAAAGAAGCAAAAGGCGCCAGAGCCGCTGCTGAAGGTATGGAAAACGAGGTCGGTTTTCTGGGACTTGCCGTACTGGAAGATCTTCCGTGTGCCTCACAGCCTTGATGTCATGCATATCACGAAGAACGTGTGCGAGAGTCTGCTTGGTACCCTGCTCAACATGCCAGAGAGGACCAAAGATGGGCCGAAAGCAAGGGCAGACTTGAAATCAATGGGCATCAGGGAGGAGCTTCACGCTAATGATGATGAGGCGACGAACACGGAAAGTCGTCGCAAAGGCAAAAAGGCCAAGAAGATCGGAAATGACTGCCCTCCCGCGTGCTTCACTCTAAGTCAGGAGGAGATCGAGCAGTTTTTCACCTGCCTCGTAGGAGTAAAACTTCCTTACGGTTACGCGGGGAAGATAAGCAGATACCTAGACTCAGCGAAGCAGAAGTTCAGCGGGATGAAGTCTCACGACTGTCACGTGCTGATGACGCAGATACTTCCAGTTGCAATCCGTGGGATCATGGACGCGCACGTTCGTGAAACGCTATTTGGCCTATGCAACTTTTTCGACGTCATCTCTCAGAAGTCGGTTGGCGTGAGGCAACTCAGAAGGCTACAGGAAGAGATCGTGGTGATACTATGCGAGCTTGAGATGTACTTCCCGCCTGCATTCTTCGATGTTATGGTGCATCTGCTGGTCCATATCGTGGAGGATATCATCCAACTCGGGCCGACGTTCCTGCACAGCATGATGCCGTTCGAAAGGATGAATGGTGTCATCAAAGGATACGTTCGCAACATGTCACATCTAGAGGGAAGCATAGCCAGGGGCTTTCTGACCGAAGAGTGCATCTCCTATTGCACGAATTATCTAGGCATCGAGAACCCCGTTGGTCTGCCCGTCAACAGGCACCTCGGCAGGCTCGCTGGATGGGGTCACCGCGATGGTCGCCGCGAAATGCATGTCGACTTGGAGGGTCGACTCGCCGACTTTGAAAGAGCAAACCTAGTCGCGCTACAAAACATAGACGTGGTCGATCCTTGGGTGGTAGAGCACAAAACCTTTATTGAGAAGACGTACAATGACCGAGGCCAACAGAGGATGGATGGAGATATAATCAAAGAGCACAACTCATGTTTCACGCGTTGGTTCAAGGAGAAGCTTCTGTCGTACCCTTTACATGAGGATTCTTCCGCGGAAGAAAAACTCATATTCGCCTTGTCACAGGGTGCCGAGCACAACCTGATGACCTATGAGGCCTACGATATCAACGGCTACACATTCTACACCGAGGACAAGGACATGAAGAGCGATGGTTATCAAAACTCCGGGGTAACGATGGAATCCTACACCAGTAACGACAAGGACAGATACTACGGAAGGATCGAGGAGATCTGGGAGCTGAGCTACGCTGGAGAGAAGGTCCCGATGTTCCGTGTCAGATGGGCCAAGAGCGTCCTAAAAGAAGACCGGTATTTCACCACCATGGTTATACCCGAAGCCAAATCCAAGACCGCGGGCGCAAACGTCACTGCGAAAAATGAGCCATGGGTACTGGCTTCCCAAGTGGACCAATGGTTTATCTTGGGTGGTTCTCTATGTGAGGACCTGGAGTTTTTCCATAGCTTCAAAACGAACCCAAGATCATCAAAATCGGAGTCCGTATGAAAAAGTTGTGCATGTTTTAGTTTTGGGGTTCCTGCTGTTTTTTTATTGGCCGGACGTCCGGTAGCATCCGGAAATCCGGTGGCCATATCCAGCAGCAAACGAGCGGATTTCCGGTACTTACCGGACGTCCGGTCACCGGACGTCCGGAAAGTGTCGGATGTCCGTCAAACCTGTTTCGCAAATATCCTGCTACATTCGTCTAATGGTGTGCTACAGCCGTCGGACGTCCGGTGTTCCACCGGACGTCCGGTGCCTGTTTTGCCACCGGACGTCCGGTAATCCACTGGACGTCCGACACTTTCCTGGGCAGAATTCCCCCCAACGGCCAGATTTGTGCCCATACTATAAATACCCCTTCACCACTTCGTGGAGGGGTTGAGCAACACAAATATCCTCACCCACATTTCAGAAAAGCTCCCTCTCCTTCTCCTACCTCAAATCTTAGATCCCGGAGAGATTTGTGAGAGTTCTTGAGAGAGATTTCACCCATTGATAGATCCACTCCCTCTCCCTCTCTTGACCAAAGGAATTTGTGATTTGAGCAAGTCTTGAGCATTTCCCCTTTGTTCTTATTACACTTGGAGGTTGGAGACTCCTAGGCGGTAGGAGTGCTCCGGTGAGGAATCAACTTGTGATTTGTCCCCCGGAAAGTTTGTGAAGGTTTGGAGGCCGCCTCAAGGTCTACCACTAGTGGTTGGGAATCGCCTTCGTGGTGATACCTCAAGGAGAATAGGGTGAGCCTTCGTGGCGTTGGTGTGCCTTCGTGGTAACATCCACCTCTCTAACGGTGACTAGCTTCCCTCCAAGGAAGTGAACATCGGGATACATCATCGTCTCCGTGACTTCGGTTATCCCTAACCCTAACTCCTTACTTGTGGTTTATCTTGGTCACTTGACCATGCATTCACTATTCTTGTTGTCCTCATTATATTGTGTTGGTTACCATATCGTAGAGATTATTTAGGCCAACACTTTATAGTCCGCAATTCATACTTCCTACTATTGTTCTATCTTGTGTTTAGTGTGTATTGCTAGCTTGTAACATTTCATTTCCATATCTCGTGATATACATTGAGTAAGTTTGTGTAACTTACTTGTGCTTACTCATATCCTCGTTGTTCTCATCTTGTTTATGCTAAGTTGTTGGTGCACTTAGTGAGCCTAGTATATTTAGGATTTGTGCTTGAAAAGTATCCGCTTAGTTTATTTCCGCATTAGGATATAGCCAAATCCGTAAAAGATTTTAAAACGCCTATTCACCCCCCCTCAAGGCGACATCGTGGTCCTTTCAGCTGTGCTGCATCATCCCTTCCTCTTTGGGGAAATACCGACTAGTTCTAGATGCAATCAAAAGGAATTTCTGGCGCCGTTGCCGGAGAGGATCAAGTCAAGATAGTCTCCCGTCAACTCGCCAATTTCTTCTCAAAAGTCCACATACGACCTTGGAAACCCAACTTGATCAATCCGCACACAACAACAGTGTCCCGAAAACCCTGCATTTGTGCTTGGCATCTCCCCCCCACCCCCGCCCTTCACAAGACATATTTAAAAAGGGCCGGCCCAAATAAGCCCGAGTGTTAACCTCATTGCCACTCCCGGTTTTGGGAAACTGCCGAAGATTCCATGTGCCGGTTTTGGGAAGCTTGTGGAAGCTTCCTCCTGTTTTTTTTTCTTTTTTCGGATGATTTATATTTGGGGTTTTCCTTTCTTTTTCTTTTTATTTTTGGATCCTATTTTATTTTTCTTTTACCTTTTCCGTTTATAGATGGGTGAAATTTTTTCAAATTCAAAAAATTTCTTCATACTCATGAACTTTTTTTTCTTGAGCTTTTTTCACATTCATAAATTCAACTACACAAAGTTTTTTCAAATGAGAGAACTATTTTGAACATGTAAACATTTTTAAATCTGTCAACATTTTCAAAAAATAGATTGTAATTTTTTCTCTCAAAATCGTGATCCTTTTTCATATCTGCGAAACATGTGAACTTTTTTCAAATCCATGGAATTTTCAAATGCATAAACTTTTTTCAAATGCGCGAACTTTTTATAAACTCATGAACTTTTTGAGTTCATGAACACTTTTCAAATCTGTGAACCCTTTTTGAATACCGCGGACTTTTCATTGAACTCGTGAATTTTTTTCAAAGCAATGAACTTTTTTTGAATTCATGAAATTTTTCGAATTTGCTATCTTTTTTCAAATCCGTGATCTTTTTTTTGAACCCTTGATTTTTTATTTTTTTAGAAAAGTTAAGGGTCAACGGCAGGTCATGGTCAAACAAGCCACTAGGGATGAAGCGACCTGAACAAACCAACCGTATTTTTGAGGGAACGAACCCAACCAGCTAGCGACCTAGCGATGGAGCCAGGTGAGCAGTTTTTAGGCCTCAATCTATTGGCTTCAGCGCGGGCGCCACTTGGTGATTTGAGCAACTTAAGCTTGGTTAGGCCTTGTACAATGTTAGGTGCTTAGAAAAATAAACCGGATTTTTCTGAAGCATCAGTGCTTAGTTCTACAGGAGAGACGCCTAATTAAGCATCTACCCTATACAAATAAGCACCGGTGCTTAAAGAAAGCCTGGTTTATTTCTTCAAGCACCTCTCCTAAGCACCTTGCATTGTACAAGGCCTTAGGAGTACTCAGACAACGTCTCTTGTATGATGCCCATTGGCGTCATACAACGAGTGTGCTGCACATGGCGGAGTCGCCGCCGGTCTAGTTCACGACATGTTGTTTTCTTCCTCGAGCTAGTTTTCTTTCTCTCTTTTCAGTTTACTATTTAATTTTTCTTCGAAAACATGTTGTTACATAAAGTTAAATATATAAAAATCCATTACAAATATATATTTGAAAAACAAAATATGTATGTGGCAACCGTGTGGCAGATTGCAAAAACGACCTACCGCATCCAGCGCCGCCCGCCCTCCTGTCCTCCCCGATTTTATCGCGCGCACCCGCTTGTCCCTCCCTAATTTTCGTAATCGTCAGTTACGGCCCCACGCGCCTTCCTGATTTTCAGGGCAAAAATATGCTTGCATTGGGATTTGATCTCTGGTCTGCAGGTGATCAACAAAGGGAGCTAACCACTTCACCTACGATTCATTGTTGAACAAGCTAAGGAAAAATACAGTTTTTGACATGTTTTGCCTTTAATATGTTAGCACATAATTTTTTTTTGTTTCACCTATCAAACCTGGCACATAAACTTTTCCCATGGTAAATTCTCCATCACCACCACGATGACTGACGCACCACCAACATGATAACTTTTGTATACCACACGTTACATTATGTGTAAGTAGCATGGTCATATAAGCATTGGATGCGTGATAACTTTGGTGAAAGCATCGTGGTAACTTTGATCATTGGGAAATTTGTTGATCACCCCCCCCCCCCCGGCGGTAATTTCTGTAAATACCACGATAACATTCACGCCATAGACCTGATAATTTAGATACAAACATCGTGGTATCTTTAACCGTTGGGGAAGAAAAATGTGAAAAGATACCCGATAATTTCTGTGTAAATAGATGGTAATATACGCAGCGCACATCTGATAACTGAGGTAGAAACACCATAGTAACTTTGACCATAGGGAAGAAAAATATTGAAAAGATACTCCGGTAACTTATGTGTAAATAGCACGGTAGTATACCTCCCTCCCCTGCTATTTTTCTGTGTAAATAGCATGAAAACATATGCACTGTGATAACTAAACACCATGATAAGTTTTTGACCCGTGGAGGGAAATTTTGTTGAAACATACCCCTGATAAATTTTGTGTAAATAGCATGATATTTTAAGCACTGCGGGCTTGATAGGTTACCTAGAGTCACCATGATAACTTTTTGACCCGGGAAAAAGTTGTTCAAAACATCCACGATAATTTTTGTGTAAATAACATGATAATATAAGCACCGCATAACCAATAACTTACATATAAACATCATGGTAACTTTTTACCAAAGGGGAAAAAGTTGTTAAAAACATACACTCGCCTCGCGGGGCCTCTTGGATGAACACAACACATGGCGTGCCACGGGAAAGTCACATAATCTTTAGTGTCATGAGGGGCACACGTGCTCGTGGGTTGGCCCAAAAAAATGGTTTGCTTTGACCCGCTATAGGTGTGATAAGTTATGCAAAAACATCGTGGTAATTTTGGACCTATGGAAAAAGCTACTGAAACACACCCGGGTTTTTAGGTGTAAGTGCCATGATATATATGAACCGTAGAATCGGTAACTCATGTACAATCCCCCATGGTAACTTTAACCGGGGGGAGGTTGATGTAAACATACCCTGATAACTTATGTGTTAGTACCACAATATTTTACGCATCGAGGACCTGATAACTTGTGTACAAAACACAGTGGTAACTTTGAAAGGGGGTGTAGTTGTTGAAACATAGTACCTGGTAAGTTCTATGTAAATAGCACAGTAACTTACGCAACACAGGCCTGATAACTTGCATACGAATACCATGGTAACTTTGACCCAAGGGGAAATCGTGGTAACTTTCTGTAATAACACAATTGTAAAAAAATGGGGTCAAAACGATTAGTTTTCTTTAGTTGAGCAACAAATCCCTAAGGGTGAGTTGGCTGTGGTGGTGCGCTTTGGTGCCAGGGAGTTGTGGGTTCGAGTCCCACATGCGCAAAAAGAAATTATCAAGTGAGAGACGTGAAGAAGTGGCAGTTTTCTCGGGGGTAGGTGTGCGAGATGTGGGGGAGAAGCAGGTTTCTCGGGCGAGCCTGCGGGGTCGTTCGGGAGGAGGCAGGATCGAAGGGAGGGGGATCGTTCGGTACTTAGAGGGAAGGAATAAGGTGTGTGTGTGGGGGGTAGTTTTAGCTACGTAGACACATGTGCCAAATATCGCGGTCCTTTGAAAAATAGTTAGTGTGTATTTTGGTTTACCTGATTTTTGTTTTAGATCAGAATGACCCAGAAGTCGTCGGATTGCGATCGTGCAACTGCGATCTATAGGACTAATCACATGGACATTTAGCGCTTTAACTGGATTGGGATTTTCATGGGATTGGCCCTTTTAATTGCGATTACACATGGGCAGGTGGGCGTGATCTGATTTCTTTCCTTCGTACAGTCTTTATTAGATCGCGATTTTTGTGGGATCAACACTTTTAATGGCGATCGAGGCATTGTCCATATTTCTTTCCTTCGGATGATGAAGTTTCCGTATGCCGTGTGGGCCCAAGCGATTGCAGTTAGGCCAAGAATTCATGTCAGAGAGTTGAACTCAATACTACAACCTTAAGACCTCCATCCACTTACAAACAATTCCCCTAGTTGGTTAAGTTCAAAGAAACTATCACTATTTAGCCATTTTTGTCGCTTCTCATTGGTGCATAAAATACCGATTATAATCTATATGCTGTTCAAGTGCTTTGCACATCCCCGTAGGAAACGTGCTACTTGTGTGCATGAGCCATGAAGAGCTTGCACATGCATTACCAGAACCAGTTTTTTTTACCCTGGTAACTTCTGTGTAAATAGCATGAAAATTTATGCACCACAAACCTTATATCTTATGAACACATTGATAACTTCCGACCTGGGATTTTTTTTATTGAATCACACCCCGGTAGTTTCTGTGTAAATAGTATGATAATTTACACAACGTTGACATGATAACTTATGTACAAACGCCATGGTAAACTTCGAACCAATGAAAAAAGATATTGTAACCTACAGAAAAACATCGCGGTAACTTTGAACCGGGGGGGGGGGGGGGGGAGGGCGCAAGGGAGAAGTTGTTAAAACATAGCCCGGTAACTTCTGTATAAATACCATGGAAATTTGCGCACCACAGACCCGATAAGCTTATGCAAAAAACATTGTGCTAAAATTGACCCGATGTGGGTTGGCAAAAAAGTTGATGAAACAAGCCCCGGTAACTTATGTGTGAATAGTATGATATTTTCACACATCGCAGATCCGATAACTTATGTAAAACAACATGGTAGCTTTGACCCCCAAAAAAGGTTGTTGAAACGTACCCCAGTAGCTTAGTGTTAATAGCATGGTAATTTTACGCATCGCAGACAAGATAACTTGCTATGATACTAAAGTTATCGGGCTTCTCATGCTAAATTTATCAGTCTGGTCATGATAAGGTTACCAGCCTACTTAGGATATAGTTATCAGGATGCCCATACTAAATTTACCGGTCTTCTCATGCTAAACTAACGATATTGCCCATGCTGAAGTTATCAGGCTTCTCATGTTATATATTAACTTTCTTTTTGATATGTAATAAAAAGAATGTTTCAAATACCCAATTTATGTACAATGAGCAACAATTAAAGGGTTGTTGAGTTGGTTATTGGGCATAGTAGTGACCTAGTAGTATGGCCCGTGTACACTTTTGCCAGTTCAGATAGATTGCGCTGGGGTAGGACGAGACCTGAAGGCAACGAACAGATGCAGGTCACCCAACCAAGCTTATGTATCTGATATAAAGAAGGCCTCCTCGAGTGCGGCGTTTCTGCTCCCGAGCTCATCTGCACCCCCCTGATGAAAAAAATCAAAACAAATACTAAAAAAATTCAAAAAATTCCAAATTTTTTTGTATGGTAGATAAGTTTATGCGTGAGGTGCGCTCCAAATTTCAACTCATTTGAACATCTGAGAAACTCTCAGCAAAAAAGACAAATTCAGGGTCTGTAAAAAAAAGTACTGTTCACATACTGTTTTGACCCGATTTTTTTTTTTTGCTGAGAGCTGCTCAGATGTCCAAATAAGTTGAAATTTGGAGCGAACCTCACGCATACAATTTTCTATCACACAAAAAAATTGAATTTTTTTGAATTTTTTTAGTATTTGTTTTGATTTTTTTTTCTGAACGGGTGCAGATGAGCCTGGGCACCGAATTGGATTTTCGGGCCTCCTCCACCTTTTCTGCCTGGGAGATTAGTGTTGTTGGCCGCTCGAGGAACGGCCTTGCCCACGAGTTGGCAGCTACGTGCCGAAGAGAAGGAGATTTTCCTCTTGTTTGGGACAGTGCCACAAGACACACTGAGCATTATGATGGCCGATTGTAACCCCGCCATGGTGTAATTAATCATTGTTCTCAAAAAAAAAAAGTAGTGACCTAGTAGACTTGGGTACAAGTCCCCATTTAAACAGTTTATTATTTCTTTTTCTCCCTCACCTAGACAAAACCGTAACTAAAAAAAATCATGGAGACATAAAACCAGATGAGTAAAACACATGTAAACTGCTAGGTATCGTTGTCCATTAAGAAAAGATCATCATATAAATTTAAAAAGTCCACCGTATATTAGAACCAAATATCACCATACATTGAAAAAAGTTCACCGCATATAACTATTTTTTAATGTATTTAAATTATGTTCACTATATATATACAAAATATTCACCCTGTATTAAAAAAGGTTCATCATACATTGAAAAAAGTTCACTATATAAAAAATTGTCCATATTACAGAAACTATAGAAATGAAAAAAACAGAAGAAAAACCACATGAAAAAATAATGAAAAAAAAACAAAATGCGAAAAAATGAGAAAAAACCCCCAAAAAACTATATCATCAGAGAACGAATACGTTAGCCAGCGCACGAAACTCCCAACCCCCCTAGTGGCACAGCCCAACTCGGCTCTCCCGAGGGTGCTGCCTCGCCTATTTGCCGCCTTCCAACGTCGAATAGGGTCTTTCAAGCGAGACATAGCCGCATCCCAAATAGGAGGTCCCTATATTTTGCCCGTTCTCTTTTTCTTCCTAGTGGTATTGTTTGGGGTTGTTTTCTCAAGCAAATTCATAACTGGGCCACTCAATTTAGGGGAAACCGGAGGTGGGCCAGAAGAGCGCCCGACTAGTAATACCTCGATATTGGTCAACCCTGGCGATCATAGAGAAAGTAAATAGGTCTAAGATCGGACACGCTGATAGAGTCCTCTTGGGCCGTAGCCCTGGAAAAGCCAGTCTGAGCAAGACGCCAATGCCATCATTTGACAACAGCTATGAGCAACACCTTGTTTATAGAAGAAGAAAGATAGAAGAAGGAAAATATAGGACTTGGAGTACATGAGCTCGAGCTTAGACGAACTCGGATGAACAGTTTAATCCAAAAACAGTAAACAAGTTCAAAAAAAATCTTATTTTTTTAGCAAGAAACATTGATGTTTTTTATGCGCGTGCAAATTTTCAGGATGAAATCATATTTGTGGAGGTGTGGGAAAAAATAAAATCGATGCTCCAAATAGAATGTTTTGGAGGTATTTTGGAGCATTGTTTTTTTTTTGTCCACACCTCCACAAATGTGATTCCATTGCGGAATTTTGCATGGGTGCAGAAAAACTTCAATGTTTATTGAAAAAAAATCAGAAGTTTTTTAATGTTTTCACTCTTCATTCGGAATTTACTGTTCACCCGAGTTCCAGTGAACTCAAGCTCACAATAGCACTTTCGGAAAATATATAATGTCTATACAAAAAGTAAACATCAAAACATATATTTGAAAAATGTTAAACGCATAGAAAAATATGTTCATGGTGTATAAGAAAAATATACAATGTATATGAAAAGGCAGACATTTGTTGAGATAAAAAGAAATAAAAAGTAAAATTTTAAAAACGAAAAGAATCAAAGAAAACCAAAAAAGGGAAACAAAGAAAACAGAAAAAAGGAAAAGGAAAAAAAATAGAAAAACCATATAAACTGACAAAAACAGTGAAAATCAGATAAAGAAAACCACAGAGAAAAGAACTTGAATGGTAGCTATAGTATGGGGCCGGCCCAGTAGCGCTGCTCCAGAGGCGAGACCGAATTCTTATCTCGCAATGGGTGAGAAATAGTGGTTTGGCTAGAACTCAGCTAGCTGAGTTTTAGTTTGGCATCATTCACCATGTCAGCCGATGGATGTACTTCACGTCATGATTCGCTCTTTTTGTAGGCAGTGATTCGCTCTTTCCTAGTTGTCCAGCGTCGTGAACTCGTGACAGCTCGGTTTCGCTTTTTTTTTTATGTTGGTGGCACGTCACGGCCCGTCAACTGTGTTGAGCTACTTATGTATATCAGGTCATCTAAAAAACTGTGTATCAGGCCACGTGGGCATTTTCTTCTTTGTTGTTTTATTTCAGCGTTTGTTGATCTCTAGCATTTGTCTTTTTCATTTTTTCTTTTATATTTATATTTTCATTTTTTTTCCTTGTTTCTTTATTTAATGTTATTTTTGTCATGTTTTAATTTTTTATTCTAATGACATCAAAAGCTAAGCCTTCCTTTTGTTCAATTTTTTTTTTCCGTGAGACTTTATTAAAAACTATATAAGTTTTAAATGGGGTCGCAACTATAAGGCTTAAAAACGGTTTGCGACGCCAGGTTTTCAAATATTGCCGCAACTGCGAGCTTTCAAGTCGAGGGTTGCAACTGCAAGTATTCTAGTCGGGTCGCAATAGCAAGTATTCAAATAGGGTAGCAACTGAAAGTTTTCAAGTCGGGCCATAAGTATAACTTTTCAAAATGGGGTCACAAATGAAAGTATTCAAAGAGGGTTGTAAATGCAGGTTTTTATATGAAGGCCCAACAGCAAGTTCACAAGTCAGGTCGCAACTGTAAGTTTTTAAGTCGGGTCGCAACTTATGTTTTTCAAGAGGAGCCGCAACTGCATGTTTACAAGCCAGGTCGCAACAACATGTTTTTAAGACGGGTTGCAACATGTTTTTCAAGAGGGACCGCAACTGCAAGTTTTTAAGGCGGGGTCGCAACTGCATGTTTTTAAGGCGGGGTTGCAACTGCATATTTTTCAAGAGGGGTCGCAACTGCATGTTTTTAAGGCGGGGTCGCAACTGCATGTTTTTTAAGATGGGCCGCAACTGCATGTTTTCAAGAGGGGGTCGCAACTGCATGTATTTCAAGGAGGGCCGCAACCGCATGCTTTCAATAATTTCTTTTTTCATTCTCATTTTATTTTCTAAAAAATCATGAGGTTTTTTAAAAAGGCTCTGTACATTTTTTATAACCTGTGTTTCCCCCCCAAATTCATGTTTTAAAAAAAATCATGAACTTTTTTAACATTTATGATTTATAATGGTAACTAACATTTTTTGGAATTCATGATCATTTTTAAAAATTCATGAACATTTTTCATATTTGACGAATATTTATCAAATACGCGAACATTTTAAAATCGGCAAACGATTTTCAAAATAAAAAACCACATGGTTTATGGGGAAATGGAGCAACCGGAAATTGACATAGCTCTATTATTATACTTGCGGCACCATATTTGCTAACGTATTATAGTGAAATGGAACAAACGGAAATCGACAAAAAGTCATGATTAATTGGTTTGTGGTGCTAATTGTTCCTAAAACGTTTTTCCTACAAGTTTTCACGTAGCTTCATCGTCCCTACAACAACAACTAGTAGTTCTGCTCCTATTTAGCTTCGCAATAACAACTAGTAGTTCTACTCAAGCCGCTTGCCGCACAGCACGAAAGTTACTAGGCTAAGGAAAGACAAGAAAACGTGGCCAGCCCAAAAAGAAAAAGAAATGGGGTACAACTAGGATGACATTAGCTGAGGTGAACGAGAGACTAAAAAAAACTGTGATGAATAAGACCATAGTTATGTCTCAGCTAGATGAGTTGTAGCCAATCCCGAGAAATAGCCCTGGCGAAAGAGAGATAGAGAGAGAAACACCAAGGCCTCTTGGGCCCTGGCCAGAAAAAACAGTCTAAGCAACACTTGTTCTGACCCTAAAAAAAAAAAGCAGCACTTGTTCCTTTTAACAGACTCTGAGCAGCACACCTACTGCAGGAACTACGCAGACACAAGCATATGCAGAGGCATCATTGAGACTTCCGATTCCGCTCCACTGCTGCATTGCACCGACCAGCAGTAGGCCACTACTCTTGTTTCCAATCTCCCTATCAACTTTTCCCCCTGACAGATTGTTATGCAGGGCACGGTAGATGTTTCATCGAATACAATCCCTGTGCCCGAGTCAAAAGGCAGGCTCGCGAAAGACGCAGGCCGGCCGAAGCACACTCGAATGGAGCAACCATGTTCAGATGTTCTCCATATCGATCTCCATCCTTTTCTTTCCTCTCGCTAGAAAAAAATAAGTTGTCTGTTGCACCTGCTGCCTGGCCTCTGCCCTCTCTCATGTACAGTATGTGAGTAGCTCAGCTCATCACGGCCGAGTGAAATCAACCGATGCTTAATTATTTAATTAGAACTAGCCACATGCTTTGTACACGTTTAGCAGATTAGACCCCAGGAGTAGTGCGATGGCAAGTTTGCTAACCTACCGTTCTTGTGTCGAGCAAATGAGGTATGATGAAGTGAAGCAACGAGAGAGAGACGCAACGGATCGACACATACATGCGGATGAAGGTGAAACGAAATGAACAGGACAGCAACTCAGCAAGCAAACAAAGTAGCGTGTCAGGTTCCAGCACAGCGTTTCTTCCAAGGCATCTCAGCTCATATTACTAGTAGTTTGTAGCGACAGTAGGACCCCTCCCCTCTGATCCACAAATCAAATAGGTTATGTATGTATAATTAGGCCCATCCCACACCATGATCCAAATCTCCCGTCACCTCCTTCGTTGGCGCTTCCCTCGTCTTCATCTCTGTTCCGCCCGCTGCAAGTAGCGCGGAACGCTAGCTTTGCCGTTGGTTTCCCGGTCGTAGCTCGCTAGCTTAGGTCCGTTTCTGGGCCTGGCTTGCGTGGACCTGTACTTGTCTTGCGGATGCAAACCCACGGCTACGGTACGTAGTACGTACATCTCATGGAGGTGGACATCACCGCAAGAAAACGCAAGTGCAGCCAGTGCCCGCTGAATTTAAGCAGCGGCGGCTTCTTCATCTTAATCGTCCGGAACAAATGCGGTACTGCATGCGTCTCACTGCCGTTTGGCCAACCATGACCGTCACCCTGTGTGCTGAACTGCTGAGCTCTCCTTTTTTCTTCTATCTGGTTCGTGCTAATTATTACTGCTGGCCAGCTGGTGGCAATCAGTCGGTTTACCGGACAATGACATTGACCACCGAACAGCTGGTGCTCTGATACTGCTAGTTTTTAGTCGATTGAAATCCAGTTACTTGGATCTATATGCGTGTCTCTCTCTGCAGCCTGCACACGCCATTAGAGTGCAACGTGCCCGCAACAAAGGAATTGTGTGACACTAGTGCTGCAGCTTCCTGGCGCGCTCGGTTTCACTCCACCCGGCTCTTCTTAAGCCCGAGCTCTAGTTCCTTTTCTTCCCTTAGCTCTTCCTCGCTAGCCAAGTAGCCCGGCCAGTCACACACACTGCCCTCGAGAATCAAGGCATGAAAGCGACGACACCTCGCGGCGGCGGCGCGGAGACTGCCAAGCCGAAGAAGAGGAAGAAGGCGGGCGCGGGTGGGTTCATCTTTGGCTGCGGCGGCTCCAAGTCGGTGGCCGTCGTCGCAGGCAATCTCTCCACGATGGCACTGGTCAAGTCGTCGTCGTCGTCGAGCGCCGCAGCGAAGCCGAGGGCGCCTGTCTGCCACGATGCCGAGGGCGCGCCGAGCGTGGACGCGCTCCTGGGCCAGCTCCGCGAGCTGGAGCGCGGCGTGCGCGCGCTGGGCGTCCGGGCCCGGGAGGAGGACGGCGTCGCGCAGGCGTGCCGGTGCAGCGCGAGGCCGCCGCGGCACCGGCGGGGCGCGGGCGACGCGCGGGGAGGCGGGCGCGGGCGCGGGCGGCTGGAGGAGGAGAGCGTGGCGGTGGTGACGGAGACGGAGGACCCGCTGGGCGAGTTCCGGCGGTCCATGGCGGAGATGGTGGTGGAGAACGGGATCACGGGCGGCGCGGAGCTGCGGGAGCTGCTGCAGCGGTTCCTGTCGCTCAACTCGGCGCGGCACCACCACCTCATCCTCCGCGCCTTCGCCGACGTCTGGGAGGAGCTCTTCGCCGGCGACCCCACGAAGAAGCAGAAGCAGAAGCGTCCTGCTGTCTCCCCCGCAGGCCACAGCGCCCGTGCGAGCGGCTAGCTGCGCGTACGTACGCACTGACACGTTAACTACAGTCCGCAAACTTACCCATGCACGCACGCACCCACCCTCGGGAATTGTTGCCGTCCGATCCGATGAAAACATGCGTCGCGTGCGTGGTTTTCAGTGCCGTGATGAGAAGGAACGTTCATGTGGCTGGCACCTGAGCCTGAATCAGTTCTCTCTCCCGTTAATTCTGTAAAGATATCATCGTACGTACATTTCCCGTGAATATTGCGTGCCATTGTTGCTTTGTTTGCTACTCATGCGTGGCGTGCGTTGCCTCTGGTGGTCGACCAAACGTGGCGCCGGAGGCAGCGGGGATGGCCGGCTGATCACCATGAATCCATGACCATCATGAGGCTTGGTGGGAGAGGCAGGCAGACAGGGCGCGGTCTGCTAGTCGGTGGGCAGCAAGCGAAGGGCACGAGCCCACCAAACATTCTGGTTCGGTCGCGAGGTCGATGGCGAGATATCGAGTACTTAAACGGGATCGAATTGATTGACTGACTGACTGATTGATGTGAACTGCGTCGGTGCGAGATCGATCGTGCGCGCCAAGCCTCACGCCGTGACTGAAAAGGCCGGTGGGTTGCTTGGCCAGGCATCGGATCGCGGCATATTTGCCGGCGATCGCAAGGAACATCCCGTCGATCGCCCCTCTGACGTCCGTGCTATTTGTTCGTTGTCGGGGTTCGTGTCGTAGCCATGCCTCCATGCCTTTGTGTCTGCAGGTGCTGGACATGGAAATCCTACGACTTTTCGTGGGTGTCACCTGTCACGGGTGCTTGACAATATAAGTGTACAAATTAAGCGGTTCATATGGCTGGGTCAATTAGCATGTGATGCATGCGTCCAACGATTACGCCGAATGATGAGCTGATTGACTGGAAGCGCGCGGCCGGCTGCGGTCTTAGTTGAGGATCATGCAAGCATGTAGTACGATATGGTGGGTGGATGCATGCTGCCTATGGAAAGGGGAACCGGGGAGAATACAAAAACCATGCACTCCATCGTGCCACATGATCTCCGTCTAATGAAACGCTTAGTTAAAAGCTGGGGCGGGCTACCGTTTGATGTGAAGCCAACGGCTAGATGGCCTTCTTCCACCTCTGGCTCTCGTCATCTTCTGGCGACCAAGTCTCATTCTTGACAGCCTCGGTGCTGCCCTCCCTCACCAGCACCTACTTCATTCTCCCTTTAATCGACTGACCCAACCCGTAATTCAGGCAACTTACTTACACCAAAACCGTTGAAAAATCACTCAACATTAGGATCATTTAGTTGATCAACTAATGGATATCCTTACTCTCCAGGTTACTTTGGGATTTTTATTTTCATGTTCAGGCAAGAAAGCAAAGAAGAAGGGAGGATTCTCTGTTACCAACTCCCCCCATTTTCCTTGGCCTCATTGGTCATCCATCATTCCCGATCCAGTACCATCGTTCTTCAAGGTGCCGGAGGGTTTGAAGCATAATTACTACCCCTCCTCTGAGCTTAGTTCAGAGTTGCCTCAGCACGCTCGAGTAATAACTGGAAAAATCAAGGAAGTCTTGGATAGATCTTCAGTGCAACTTTAGGAACAAATGCAAGTGAAAGAGAATGCTCTCAAGGGTGCAGGAGTATTTTTCTGTCTTGAGTGTTTTATTTAAAATCCAAATCAAAATGCCTCAACTAGATAAATTGACTTATTTCTCACAATTCATCTGGTTATGCCTTATCGGACCCCATCCCCGGGCGGGTCCCAAACTCGTGATCTAAGCCACGAATGTCTAGCAAGAGTTGAACACATTGTGCTATCATGTTGAGGTTGCTCTTCCCACTTTAGGTTAGAAACCACTCCTATCTTTCTTTCTCTCAATATCTTGAAAGGTGAGAATGTCTTGTGGCGGTCAGCTATTGGGTATTACCTTTGTTAGTAAACATTTCTATCTTGTTGCTTTTTCACGACCAATGAGTAAGCAGCTTTGGTTATGGAGATATAGCTTTGGTAAATATCTTCTTAGCGTGTGCTTTTTGTTTGGTACTTCGAATAAATCGAGATAGTCAGATTGTACAGTCGAGAATGTTATAGAGTAGAGAAAGAAGGATATTTTGATCGATCTTCTTGGTTTGGCGGAAAAGCCAAAGTCACTTCTAGTTTGTTCTCAAACTTTTCTCAAGAAGAGCACAAAGCTAAAGCAGTTGAAGCTGGTTATACCAAGATATCCATTTTTCCACTACAAAATAAATGATGTTTATGACTCGTTCTGCACCTGTGGGAGCACCAAGTCCTATTTGTATGGTTAGAGATTAGCCTCAAAAAGGAAGATCTCAATGGCCGGGAAACTTCAACTTTCGATCTCTCGTTCTACCAATGGATCAGGTAGTCCGAAGATGCTAGCTGCTAGGAATAAAAAAGAAGAGCCTTGGTTTTAATGGAAACAATGGATATAATGGTGTCATTCAAGAGAGGTGGGCAAACAAGGCATGTTGACTACTTGGTTTTCTAGTGTGCTACTAAAAGGCTGGTCTACTACTGAATGACTAATGTTATGGAACTCTTCCACTATTAATTAACTGGATTGTGAAGCCCGCTCTTCCCTTCTCTCCCAACGACGTATTAGTTATGCATCATAGTTTTGATAAATTCAATTACATTCAAGAGCATTTCGATTTAGCTATCATTCTACCAAAGAAAACAGACACTTTCCCAATTTAGCTATCATTCTACCAAAGAAAAAGGTGTTTTGGACCTACCATAGAAAGGGGATAATCTAGTTTACTCTTCATGACGTTTAACTAATAAATAGTACTTCCTCCATTCCAAAAGTATGTGTCATGGTTTTAGTTCAAATTTGAACTAAAACCACAACACTTATTTTGGAACGAAGGAGTAGCTTTCAACACGAGTTCAATTATTCTCTTATATACTAAAGAGTATGAACCGACTTAAAGCACGAACATGAAGGAAAGGTTGAATTCGAAACATCTTGAATTGGTTTTTCCCTTCTCAGAGAGCTTGAGAGTGAAATGAGTGGTCTGACCAAGGAAGAACACTATGGAAGTGAAAGGGGATGGCAAGAGTGGATCGAAGACCATAGCCCGATGTGGGTACACTGGCACCATCGTTATCTGAAATTCACGTATAAAAATGCACCACATCACTCTCAATGGCATCAAGATAATCCTTCCAGTTTGCCGTGAAATCTCTTTCCGTAAAATGCAAGGATTACTAAAATGGAGCGTTGTTAGCCAGTGTGTGCAAGTGCGTCAGATTCACCAATGTGGAATGCGCCCGGCGTGACACAAAGGAGAAAGAGGGGGTCAGTGTTGGAGTGAGGATAGGTGTGGCATTTCGGAAGGCCCTGTGAAGTCTTGTGGGAAAAAATAAGGAAGATATGGTAGTTCCCTAAGCCCTCACGGTGTCTTTTTAGACCAACAAATTAATTTTATTAAGGGATCTAGGAGGAGAAGGAAGGCGTCGGAGGTTGAAGGAAACTTAGGGGGATCTTGGCACCGGCATAATGAGGTTGATGGAGACAACTTCGACGCATGAGTGTAATGAGTTAATGTCAAGATTACGGGAGCACTTGGTCGGGGTTCATGGGGTCCCACCAATGGTGGCGGCAACTAGTCAAGGGAAATGACGACAATGTGGTGGTGGGAACGACATGTCGCAGAGAATAGAGAGGCTTGGCAATCAGTCCAGGAGAGGTGTGATGTCGTTTGGGGGGAAATAAAATGAAGAGGACAAAGGCAAACGTGTGAGGGTATAGGATGGAAGCGCCATAAGTCCTCAGGGTGTCCTTTTCAGACCATTAATCAGACTTTATTGATCAAGTAAAGAAAGATGCAATAGACTGAAAGAGTAAGGACAAATCAAGTAGGAACAAAGTCTTCTAAGATAGTTTCTCTAGCTTGGTGAGTTACATCAAGACGTCCATCCATGGAGCGAGGTTGTTTTGGCACCCGGGTGCGCCAGAGCCCCATTTTTTCAGAAATGCAAAAACATAATTCTTATTTTTCTCTGAAATATGTTCTACATATACGATGTATCAATACATTACCCCTTTTTGCTCTACATAAAAAGTGTGAATCTATAACTACAAATAGTACCTTAAATATAGATCGACATAATTTTGTTTTCTCGTTCTGTTTAGCCTGCAATTGTCACATTTTGTCGTGGAAATTTACAGGTATGTGGATACTAAAATGTGGTTTTCCATATGTTTTAAAAACAAAGCTCCAGTAGACCCGAACACTATTGGATTTTTCGTTTATATATACCTCTAGATGCATAGCATGTCCATGAGAAAAGAAGGCCGTAATAGATTGGGTGCAATCAGGCGCATCTAGGTCTTGCCTATTGCTCATGAAATGGGCTAGGCCATTATGGGACAGAGCATGCACGCTACCGCACACCACGTAGTTATGTACCGGCATCCCCCTATTTTCTTCTTTTTCTTTCTTTTTTGTATTTCGGAAATATTCTAAGTATATATGTTTCAAAAAATACTTTGCTTCAATTCAACGTTTACCATGCGTTAAAACAATGTTCATGAAACGTAAAAGATTGTTCATGGAAATTTAAAAATGGTTCATATAATTCAAAATACAACCGTGTCATTTAAAAAATGTTTGCATGTTTAATAATATGTTCATTATTAAAGAATCATGAAAATCTAAAAAACATTCAAAACAATTTAGAAAATGTTGACATTTTTTAGAAACTATTTGCACATCTCAAAATATGTTTTTGACATTTAGCAAGAAAAATTGCTAACGGATTGTAAAAAAAAAATATTGTAAATAATTCGTGTCATTTGAAGAAATGTTGTAAATATGAAAATAATATTTGCGCATTCTTTAAAAAGATTCATTACATTGTAAAAAATATTCAAACATGTATTCGAAAATGTTTAGTGCGTATTCAAAAAATGTTCAACGTGCATTTTTCGAATATTCAATATGTGTTAGGATAAATATTCAATGTGTATTTGATAAAGACATGTCAATGTGTATCTAAAAAAGTCCAATCCAACTATGTAATTTTTTAACGTGTATTTTAAAAAGTGAAACAAGTTTGCAAAATTAAAGAAAATAAAATATAAAAAGGACAATGAAAAGAAAATAAAAAACCAACAAAATACAATAAAAAATAAAAAATAAATAACCCGGATGAAACCTTCTAAAAACTGGATGGAAGGTTCCTAAAACTGCTCATGGAAGGTACCCAAAGTTGTTCAAACTAGTGCATATAAGATTTGCGAAACCAGTTCAGGAATATTATTGGGTTGACCCACTACGCGAGATATTGTGGGCGAACATTGTTGCGGTCTCGTAATAGGCGAGGCAAGCATTGGCAACATTTATTAGGCTGTGGTTGGATTCTTTTCCCTCGTTTTGGGTCATCTAGTCGGGGTATTGCGGGAGATTCTATTCGCCGCATTCTGCGGCAAACAGACATCCCTTCGTACGAAAAAAGCGCAAAAACATGGCGTCGCGCGAGCTGGGATTCAAACTACACACTTACTGCTTGTGCATGAATCCAGCTAACCATTCCAACTATTGAACGTTGTTGACATAATGAGCAGAGCGAACACTAAAGTACTATATTTACCAGTGTAAACTGAACATTACTTAAAGAATTGCAAACAATATTTCAAGTTTTGAACACTTTAATTACTTAGGTACAAACACCACGATAGCTTTGACCCATGAAAAAAAGTTGCTAAAAACATACCATCGATAACTTATGTGTAAATAGCATGGTACTGTATGCACCCGGAACTGATCAGTTAGGTACAAACACCACGATAACTTTGGACAGGGGAAAAAAATTGTAAAACATACATCCGACAACTTTTGTGTAAATAACATGGTAATATACGCATCGCAGACCTGATAATTTAGGTACAAAACACCATGATTAATTTGACCTAGGGAAAAAAGTTGTTGAAAACACAACCCCAGGTAACATCGGTATAAATTGAATGGTAATATAAGCATAGCATAGCTGATAACTTACTTAGCCAAGACATGGTAACTTTTGACAGAGAAAAAAAGTTGTCGGAACATACCACATGGGATCTAATTTCGAAGGTCATGGCATGGCGGATTTTTTCTTGTGAAAACGGATTTTGAATTCGGCAAATTGTTTGAGTTACAGAACATTTCAAAGTTTCGAAATAAGGAGAATCTAAGATGACATTAGCTTTGGTGCCCTTTTAGTGCATTTGCATGCAGGGAGAAATTTGGAGGAAATCATTTTTATGCTCAGAATTCGCTTATGCAAACATCGTGGTAACTTATGTACCATAGATGATGCGGAGCATCCTTCGATCATCTCCATGGACTCTACACCAACACATCAAGCACCACGTGGACCTATGACAAGAGCTCGCACACGTGCCATCGAAACCGAGGTGAACTCACTCCTATATGAGACTGACATGGATATCGATGGAACTTGGATGCTACCTCACCAAAGAGTGCTTTGTGTCATTAGGTACGAAGATGACCGCCGCCAAGCAGCTAAGGAGCATCCCCAAGGCCTAGGAGAAGGACCCCAAGGCCATAAGGAAGAAGAAGGCAACCCCCACGATGAACACAACACCTCCCAGGCGAACCCGTGCACACGAGCCTCCCTGACCCCGTGCCCACAGACCACCCAGAGAGTTTCTGGAAGTGAAGACGCGCACCCCCGTGCGCACGGCCTCTAGACCCCGTGTCCACGGGCCTCGCCACTATAGCATCCCCGTGCGCACGGGCGTCTACCGTGCCCACGAGACCCCCGTGCGCACGGGCCTCACTTACCCTGTGCGCACGGCCCTCCCAGGTTTTCGGCCGAGGGTTTCCTGTTTTCCTTCCAACTCGTCCCCTACCTCCCTCTAGCTATATATTCCGTGCCTAGGACATTATTTAGGGTCAGCAAAGTATATGTGAGACATTGAGAGAGCTTTGCTCATCTACCACTCCTCTTGGAGATCAAGACCTCCTAGGAGAAGATCCCAAGTGGATATCAAGACCTCCTTTTGGAGAAGACTATCATCAAGACCTCATCTCCATAGGAGTGGGAAGAACCTTACCTTAGTGCTTGTTTCCTTGGATTGTTCTTGTATTCTTGTGGATCTCAACTATACTATTCTAGTGGATGTGTGATTGAGTTTTGTTTCAGTGAATTTTCCTTTTGTGTTCTTATTGTTCATCCCTTTCCCCCTCTAAGTGTCAAAATATCTCCACTTAGGGTTTCACCCTACAACATCTTGGTATCATGAGCAAGGTTGATTCACATCTTGGAGTCCCTACCTCCCATTTTCTAGCCTAATTTTGTTACTTTTTGTCCCAATTCGAAAATCCCCACAAAAATAGCCCCAAAAATTTTCTTGTAATTTGTTGGTTCTTGTGAGATTTTGTTGAATTGGTCCACAAATTTCTTGTTTGACAAGCGGATCTACCCCTCACCACCATCCCCCACCTTTTCCACTGATGAATTTGGCCGGATTTTGGAGTTTATCACCGGATTTGGGCGTGTTCTTGCGCAGGCGGAGCACCCCGTGCGCACGGGCCATTGGGACCCCGTGTCCACGGGACCGCGTGCACACGGGCACAACTTACCCTGTGCACATGGACCACCCAGAGAGGTCGGTCTTTGCCCGTTTCACACCATTTGGCCATCTTACCACCGCCATTTTCCTTCCGCACTACCTCGCATTTCGTGTTTGAGATTTTGGGTCGCGGTTCACCGTTTCCTAAGGTGTTTCGGCTAATTAGGGACGGTTCGACATCAACTTCACCGCTACTCATCATCGCCTCGGACGCGACATCGACAACGACCATTTCATCTTCATACCAACTGTACGCAAGGATGGTAACCTTGACGACATCTTATACTCATTCCTTGCCATTGCATTGATAGCCTCGAGCCCTTTTGCGTCACTTACCCATCAAGACTAGCGAGTTGAGAATTGCCGGGCCACGCTCTTTGTGCACCTTTAGTGATACGCCTATCCCACATAGCTACATTTAGCGTGCAATCATCTTGCTATCATATTTGTGCCATAAGTCTCTCCCGTGCATACCATACTTATCTCATATACCAGCTCGTGCATCAAGCATTGTGGCATAGTAAGAAAAAACTTTTAAGCAAAAGAAGAGAAACAAAGAGCTCGTAAGCAATAGCATTGAGCCATTTTGCATAGTTCTATCATCTTGGTCCACATACATAGCATACTTGGGATTGAAGACGACACATTACTCTCATAGGCAGGTGCACAAGCGTATCTAGCCCATTTGAGCAATCGAGCTAGCGTCTCTCTAGTATCCGTACAACAAGAGCATTTTTCATGGTTACACATTTTGAGCTCATTCCTTGGTTGAGCGGATCCCATTTATCTTCCGTGTGTGTGTTCCTAGTGATATCCTTGGGTTTGATCTATTTGTCTTCCTTGCAATTTGTGCATCTTTTCAACATTGTCAATATCTTGACTAACACTAGTTTGAATTTTGTGCCACTCATCCTAACCGAGGTCTCCATAAGCCTTTACTTGTAGGTGTGAGAAACAAAATCCGGTACCAATTCTACTATTATAGCATCCCGTTGAGTGATACTTGATACATCATCAATCTTCGGAAAAGGTAACTTTGGTATTGTTCTCTCAGTTTCCTACTCACGACCACTCGGTTATGATGGATAGGTCAAGCACTTCGGCGAACCCACTCTTCGAGAATCAAGATGAAGCGAGTGACTTCGTCACCAAAACTCATCTCTTCGGTGTCCAACGAGCTCTACATCAAGAAAGTGAAGCTTTGCGCAACCGCATCGAGCAGCTCGCCACCGACCTACGCCAATCGGAAGTAAGAAACTAGGACTATCTCGGCGCCAAGCTCAACACTCAGATGGAGGAATTTCGCAACATGATCGTGAGTCGCGCCTCCTCCACCACCTCCTCATCAAGACGGCTTCACTCAAGTCGACACTCTTCGTAATCTTCTTCAGGTGCAAGTCCTCCTCGAGCTCGTTCACATCGATGCGACGACAACCAAAATCCAATCCATGACAATGGTTTGCAAGAACATGTTTCAGAGCGTGACCAGCTTCGTCACCAAGAACAAGATGGAACGAACCGAGCGCCATCTCGGCCATCACCTCATCAAGCACCCCAAGACGGTGACACACTTCGAGAAGAGCAAAAACGCCGTGAGGAACAAGCCCTTGAAGCACAACATGCACTTCTAGAGGCCACTAGAGCCGTCGACGAACGCAAGTGTCGTGTGCGCGAACAAGAAGAAGCACTTCGGCGAGAATGACAAGAGGAAGCCGCTCGACTTGAAGAGCAATAAGAGAGGAGGAACCGGTCGCAAATACCTCGCTCTCAACGTCAAGCACATCAAGTGGAGCATGAGTTGGAGGATCCTCCTCCACACCAAGAGCGACATTACCATCATCACCATGATGAAGAACAACGCTACGACAAGCTCAAGTTCGCCATGCCCAAGTTCTCTGGAAGCAACGATCCCGAGGAGTATCTCGCATGGGCATTTGATACGTCCATTTTGCATCATGTTTTCTTACTATTATTTATAGTATTTTTAATCATTATAACACTTTGTGAAGTAATTCTAATGCCTTTTCTCTCTTAATATGCAAGGTTTACACAAAGAGGGAGATTACTGGCAGCTGGAATTCTGGACCTGAAAAAGCTACAAAAGAGATACCTATTCTGCACATCTCCAAATGAGCTAAAATTTCACGGAGATTTATTTTGGAATATATAAAAATTATTGGAGAAAATAAATACCAGAGGGGGCCACCCAGGGGCCCACTAGGCACCAGGGCGCGCCTACCTGGCCAGCCTCCGGTGCCCGTCTTCTGGTATATAAGCCCATTTACCCTAGAAAAATAAAACAAGGAGAGGACTTTCGGGATGGAGCGCCGCTGTCTCGAGGCGAAACTTGGGCAGGAGCACTTTTTCTCTCTAGCGGAGAGATTCCGCCGGGGATACTTCCCTCCGGGACGGGGAAATCGAAGCCATCGTCATCACCAACAACCCTCTCATCGTGGGAGGGCCAATCTTCATAAACATCTTCACCAGCACCATCTCATATCAAACCCTAGTTCATCTCTTGTATTGAATCTTTGTATCAAAATCTCATATTGGTACATGTGGGTTGCTAGTAGTGTTGATTACATCTTGTAGTTGATGCTAGTAGGTTTATTTGGTGGAAGATCATATGTTCAGATCTATTATGCTATTCAATACCCCTATGATCTTGAGCATGATTATTATTTTTGAGTAGTTGCTTTTGTTCTTGATGGCATGGGAGAAGTGTTGTCATAAGTAATCATTTGAATTTGGCATTCGTTCGATATTTTGATGATATGTATGTTGTTGATTCCCTTAGTGGTGTTATGTGAACGTCGACTACATGACACTTCACCATCTTTGGGCCTAAGGGAATGAATTGTGGAGTAGTTATTAGATGATGGGTTGCTAGAGTGACAGAAGCTTAAACCCTAGTTTATGTGCTATTCCGTAAGGGGCTGATTTGGATCCATATGTTTAATGCTATGGTTAGATTTTATCTTAATTCTTCTTTCGTGGTTGCGGATGCTTGCGAGAGGGGTTAATCATAAGTGGGAGGCTTGTTCAAGGAAGAACAACACCCAAGCACCGGTCCACCCACATATCAAATTATCAAAGTAGCGAACGCGAATCAAACAAACATGATGAAAGTGACTAGATGAAATTCCCGTGTGTCCTCAGGAATGTTTTACTTATTATAAGAGACCGTTCCGGCATGTCCTTTGCTACAAAAAGGATTGGGCTACCTTGCTGCACTTTTATTACCGTTACTATTACTTGCTTGTTACAAATTACTTTGCTATCAAACGATCTGTTACCGACAATTTCAGTGCCCGCAGAAAATACCTTGCTGAAAACTGCTTGTCATTCCTTCTGCTCCTCGTTGGGTTCGACACTCTTACTTATCGAAAGGACTACGATAGATCCCCTATACTTGTGGGTCATCAAGGCTCTTTTCTGGCGCCGTTGCCGGGGAGTGAAGCGCTTTCGGTGAGTGGAATTTGGTAAGATTTTTTTTATATTATGTGCTGAATTTACTGTTACTTGTTACTATGGAAAACAATCCTTTGAGGGGTTTGTTCGGGGTATCTTCACCTCGACCGGAAGCACAAAGAGTTGCTCCTCAACCTACTGCACCTACTAAAAATCTTTATTATGAAATTCCTTCGGGTATGATAGAGAAACTGCTAGCTAATCCTTATGCAGGAGATGGAACACTACATCCTGATATGCACCTAATCTATGTGGATGAAGTTTGTGGATTATTTAAGGTTGCAGGTTTACCCGGAGATGAGTCTCCGAGAACAATATCCAGCCTTATACAACATTGCTCGCGATAAGAATAATAATATTGTGCAAGTGCTCAGTTCGTCCCCGCCGAATATTTCGTTCAGGCGGGATTTGATTGGCCCCCGACTTGTGTCATGTCATAATCTTTTATCCCGACTGGATTTGATTAACCTGAAACAAGACCGGGATGTGTTTCGCTGGAACCTTACTACATCAGGGTCTTTCACTGTGGACTCTATGTATTGTGCGCTCACACATTCTGAGGTACCAGTGAGTAATAACAAGAAAATTTGGAAGTCCAAGATTCCACTGAAAGTGAAAATTTTCATGTGGTATCTTCGTAGGGGAGTTGTGTTAACCAAAGACAATCTTGCACGGCGCAACTGGCAAGGGAGTAAGAAGTGTTGTTTTTGTACTCATGATGAGACAATCAAACACCTCCTTTTCCAATGCAAGTTTGCACGTTCTACGTGGTGAGTCATCCAAATAGCGTCAAATTTATATCCGCCCACAAGTGTTGCCAATATTTTTTGTCATTGGTTGGACGGTATTTCAAATAGGTTCAAAACGCTAATAAGGGTGGGAGCGTATGCCTTAATTTGGTCGCTTTGGCTATGTAGAAATGATTTGGTTTTTAATGAAAAAATGCTTCTCCTCTGCAGGTTATTTTCCGGTGTACGCAATTGCTACGTACATGGTCTATGTTACAACGACCGGAGGACCAACCGTTGTTCAAGGCTGTGTGTATGCGATTGGAGTAGGTGGCTACGGAGGTTTTTCCCCAACATGGGTGGCAACATAACCTTCGGATCAATCCACTACCTCCATCGACATAGGCATAGTGTCGGTCTATAGGGATCTACTGTTGCCGATTTGTCGGCTTTTTTTTTGAAGAATTTTTGTCAGACTTTCATATTGTGCATCCTAGTTATGTAGAGGCCGGGTGTTACTTAGAATGCTTTGTATCCGCTTGATGCTACATTTTGAGATAATAAAATCGCCCTTTATCGAAAAAAAGAAGAAGGTCTTCCCTTTATCTTTGGGGGGAAAGGCATTGACATAGTATAAGCTATGTGATGATATTGGAGCTTGGGATTGGAATCGATTGAAAGTGAAATTTCATCAAAAGTTTTATCCTATGCATCTAGTTGATCGTGATCAGAATTATATATATATATATATAAATTTTGGCCTCATGAAGGAGAAAGTATAGCTCAAGCTTGGGGGAGGCTTAAGTATATGATGTATACATGCCCCAATCATGAGCTCTCAAAAGAAATTATCTTACAAAATTTTTATGCTCGGCTTTCTCATGATGATCAAACCATGCTATTCTTCTTCGACTGGCTCTTTTATGAAGAAAACTATTGAATTCAGATGGAACCTTCTGAAAAGAATTAAACACAACTTTGAAGATTGGGAACTCAACAAAGGTAATGAGTCAGGTATAACACTTAAGTTCGATTGTGTTAAATCTTTTATGGATACCGATGCTTTTCACAAATTTAGCACTAAATATGGACTTGACTCTAAGATAGTAGCCTCTTTTTGTGAATCATTTGCTACTCATGTTGATCTCCCTAAGGAGAAATGGTTTAAATGTCATCCCCCTATTAAAGAAAAGATTGAGGAGCCTGTTGTAGTTAAAGATGAAACTATCATTTATAATGTTGACCCAGTTGTGCCTACTGCTTACATTGAAAAACCACCTTTCCCTGTTAGGATAAAGGAACACGCTAAAGTTTCAACCGTGGTTAACAAAAGTAATATTAGAGCACCTAGACCCTCTGAACAAATTAAAGTTGAATCTAATATTGCTATGGTTAAAGATCTCTTGGCCGATAATATTGATGGGCATGTTATTTATTTCTGTGATGAAGCCACTAGAATTGCTAAACTTGATGAAAAAGACAAGAATAAGCCTGTTGTTGGCATGCCTGTTGTCTCTGCCAAAATAGGAGATCATTGTTATCATGACTTATGTGATTTGGGTGCTAGTGTGAGTGCTATCCCCTCTACCTTATATCAATAAATTATGAATGATATTGCACCTGCTGAAATAGAAGATATTGATGTTACTATTAAGCTTGCTAATAGAGATACTATTTCACCGCTTGGGATTGTTAGAGATGATGAAGTCTCGTGTGGAAAAATAAAATACCCTACTGATTTTCTAGTTCTTGGTTCTCGACAAGATGATTTTTGTCCCATAATATTTGGTAGACCATTCTTGAACACTGTTATTGCTAAGATTGATTGCGCTAAAGAAACTGTCAGTGTTAGTTTTGGTGATGTGTGATACGTCTCCATCGTATCTATTTTTCGAAACACTTCTGCTCTTGTTTTGGACTCTAATTTGCATGATTTGAATGAAACTAACCCGGACTGACGCTGTTTTCAGCAAAATTGCCATGGTGTTGTTTTTGTGCAGAAATCAAAGTTCTCGGATTGGCCTGAAAATTTACGAAGAATTTTTATGGAATATATAAAAAATACTGGCGGAAAAATATACCATAGGGGGGCCACCCAGGAGCCACAAGCTCAGGGGGCGCACCCTACGAGCTTGTGGGCCCCCTGGACCTCCGGCAACCATAACTCCAACTCCATATATACCTATTCGCCAAGAAAAAAAATCATAGAGAAGGATTCATCGCGTTTTATGATATGGAGCCGCCGCCACCTCATGTTCTTCATCGGGAGGGCTGATCTGGAGTCCGTTCGGGGCTCCGGAGGGTGGAATCCATCGCCGTCGTCATCATCGACCTTCCTTCACCGCCAATTTCATGATGCTCACCGTCGGGAGTGAGTAATTCCTTCGTAGGCTTGCTGGACGGTGATGGGTTGGATGGGATTTATCATGTAATCAAGTTAGTTTTGTTAGGGCTTGATCCCTAGTATCCACTATGTTCTGAGATTGATGTTGCTATGACTTTGGTATGCCTAATGCTTGTCACTAGGGCCAGAGTGCCATGATTTCAGATCTGAACCTATTATGTTTTCATGAATATATGTGTGTTCTTGATCCTATCTTGCAAGTTATATGCACCTATTACATGTTATGATCCGCATACCCCAAGGTGACAATAATTGAGATTCTTTCCGGTGATTACCGTAGTTTGAGGAGTTCATGTATTCACTAAGTGCTAATGCTTTGTTCCGGTTCTCTATTAAAAGGAGGCCTTAATATCCCTTAGTTTCCTTATGGACCCCGCTGCCACGGGAGGGTAGGACAAAAGATGTCATGCAAGTTCTTTTCCATAAGCACATATGACTATATACGGAATACATGCCTACATTACATTGATGAATTGGAGCTAGTTCTGTGTCACTCTAGGTTATAACTGCTACATGATGAATATCATCCAACACAATTATCCATCACTGATCCAATGCCTACACTTTTCATATATTGATCTTTTCTAAGTTACTTTCGCCGTTGCTGCTGTTACGATCACTACAAAATTGCTACTGTTTCTATTGCTACTGTTACCATTACTATCAAACTATCATACTACTTTGCTACTGATCACCTTGCTGCAGATATGAAGTCTTTCAGGTGTGGTTGAATTGACAACTCAACTGCTAATACTTGCGAATATTCTTTGGCTCCCCTTGTGTCGAATCAATAAACTTGGGTTGAATACTCTACCCTAAAAAACTGTTGCGATCCCCTATACTTGTGGGTTATCAATGTGTCTCATGAGTTTAATTTCTCTAAGTTTCGTAGACAACCTCATGATAAATAATTGCCTAGTAAGTATGAAATAATTGGTCTTGCTTCTATTGCCGTACCTCCTACTGATCCGTTAGAACAGTATTTGCTGGATCTTTAAAATGATATGCATTTGCATGAAAGAAATGAAACAGACAAGATGTTCTTTGATCAACGACCTATTCTTAAACACAACTTGCCTTTTGAAACTCTAGGAGGTACTCCTCCACCTAAAGGTGATCCCGTGTTTGAATTAAAACAATTGCCTGATAAACTGAAATATGCTTATCTTGATGAAAAGAAGATATATATCCTCTTATTATTAGTGCTAACCTTTCAGAGCATGAGGCCAACTCCAGCGCACGACCCCAAACGGACATCCGCTTCGGTCTGATTTTGTCCGTTTGGGGTGGCAATGGGGTAGCCCATGTCCGTTTGGGGCCGTTGCCGTGTCGGTGCGCCCAACGTGCGGCCGCACCCCAAATCATGTTCGGGGTGGACATGATATTTTTTTTGCAAAACTCAAATAAATACCGAAAAATCAAATAATACGCAAACATAATTAAACATTATAGTCTTCATGGCCTCCACAGTGCTTAGAACATAATTAACATAAAAACTAAAACAAAAGACAAGCGCTGCCCGTCGATGCCGTGCCCGTCGATGCCATGCCCGTCGCCGTCTCACGCGCCGCCGTTGTCGTCCTCGTCGCCAGTGAGGTCGATGTAGGGCGGCGGTGTCCATAGGTGGGACGATGGTCCCTGGAAGGTGGGACGCGCCTGCACCACCTCTCCCTGTGGCGACGGCTCGCGCTCCGGTGACTACGGCGGCGTAGGGCACCAAGACCCGGTCCCCACGGCGTCGACCATGTCCGTGGTCGTGCACGACTAGCTCCACCGCTGGCCCACCAGGCGCGGGTGGAACGCGGCGACGGGCTGCTCCTCCAGCACCTCCTCCTTCACCTCCTCCTTGATGTCCATCATCTCCAGCTCCGGTACGGCCACGTCGCCGGCCACAAAGAGGGCCAACATGGTGTCTAGGCCCTCCCATTGGCGCTCATCGTGCGTGTTCATGGAGTCTTCCATGACACATTGAATGAGTTGGGCCTCCTTCTACTCTGTCATGCGAGGAGGTGGTGGTGGCGATGGAGAGGGCGAAGGCGATGGCGTCGGCGTGATGCCGTGCACCCGCGTACGCCCGCGCACCTGGGGAGGGCTCAGAGCACGTGCTCGGCGCTCTGTACGTGGCCGCCGCGGGCCCGATGAGCTACCAGTAAAGTAGGACGCGCGCCTGGTGTCGTGCTCGTCCCGAAACCAAGTGTCCCATAGTGCTGAGTCAACGGCGTACTTGGGGTCGTAGTATAGGTCGTCAGGCAGGAGGCGGCGACGGCGGTCGATCTCCTCGCGGCGGGCACGGCCGCTCATCGGGATCGGCACCCGATCCGCGGAAAGATGCCAGTTATTGGGCAGGTGAACGTCGCTCCAGGGGAGCAGCGTCCTGGTTTCCCAATAACGCCGGCAAAAATCCGGGTGGATGTGGTGCCGGTCGCGCGCGACGGCGGCCGGAGGGGCGATGGCGAATGCGGGCGGTGCGGGGGCCCTCCGTGGGGGTGGTGAGCTGGCGGCGCGGCGGCGTCCGGAGGACGAACCAGCCTCGTGGTCATGCGCCCCCTTGCGGCCGGTGCTCCACCACACCATGGCTGCCGGCGGCCGCCGAGCTCGAGAAAGGGGAGGGGAGAACTAGGGTTTGGGTGTTGGGTTTCGAGGAGGCAGCAGGATTGGAGTGGGAGCGTGGACTGACCGGTCGACGACTTCCCATTAAGAAGGACGGCGACCGCTCGCCTGGGCAGATGACAGGTGGGGCCGACTGCGCGTGCGCAGTTAATTTGGGCGGTGGGAGGTAGGTGGCCGCCTGCCACGCGGCCCCGATGCGGACGAGAGACGCGCCCGTTCGCTGTCCGCCTGGACCCAAACCGGGCGCATGTTTGCGCTGGAAATGGGTCGGGCCGGACACAAAACGGACAAGATGGGTCCAGGCCATCGCGCGCTGGGCCGTGGGGTTTGTCCGTTTTGCCCCAAACGGACAGGACCGGATGGGATGGGGTCGTGCGCTGGAGTTGGCCTGAAGAAAAGAGATTACTTAAAACTCTGAGGAAGCACCGTGCTGCTATTGGATATACTCTTGATGATCTTAAGGGCATTAGTCCCACTTTATGTCAGCACAAGATTAATATGGAACCTGATGCCAAACCAGTTGTTGATCATCAACGACGACTATCCTAAGATGAAAGAAGTGGTAAGAACGAAAATATTAAAGCTTCTGGAAGCAGGTATAATTTATCCTATAGCTGATAGTAGATGGGTAAGTCATGTTCATTGTGTCCCTAAGAAAGGAGGCATTACTGTTGTTCCTAATGATAAAAGTGAACTTATTCCACAAAGGATTGTAACTAGCTATAGGATGGTAATTGATTTTAGAAAACTAAATAAAGCCACTAGAAATAATCATTACCCCTTTTCCTTTTATTGATCAAATGTTAGAAAGATTGTCTAAGCATACACACTTTTGCTTCATTGATGGGTATTCCGGTTTCTCTCAAATACATGTATCACAACCCGACCAAGAGAAAAACACTTTTACTTGCCCTTTTGGAACTTATGCTTATAGACGTATGCCTTTTGGTTTATGCAATGCACTTGCTACCTTTCAAAGATGTATGACTGCTATATTCTCTGACTTTTATGAAAAGATTGTTGAGGTTTTCATGGATGATTTTTCCGTTTACGGAACTTCTTTTGATGATTGCTTAAGCAATCTTGATCGAGTTTTACAGAGATGTGAACAAACTAATCTTGTCTTGAATTGGGAGAAGTGCCACTTTATGGTAAATGAAGGTATTGTCTTGGGGCATAAAATTTCTGAACGAGGTATTGAAGTAGACAAAGCTAAAGTTGATGCAATTGAGAAAATGCCATGTCCTAAAGATATCAAAGGTATAAGAAGTTTTCTTGGTCATGTTGGTTTCTATAGGAGGTTCATTAAAGACTTCTCTAAAATTTCTAGGCCTCTTACTAACCTCTTGCAAGAAGATGTTCCATTTGTTTTTGATGATGATTGTGTAGAAGCCTTTGAAACACTTAAAAAAGCCTTGACCTCTGCACCTATTGTTCAACCACCTGATTGGAACTTGCCTTTTGAAATTATGTGTGATGCTAGTGATTATGTTGTTGGTGCTGTTTTAGGACAAAGAGTCGATAAAAAATTAAATGTTATCCATTATGCTAGTAAAACTATAGACAGTCCCCAAAGAAATTATGCTAGTACTGAGAAAGAATTTCTAGCAGTTGTGTTTACTTGTGATAAATTCAGATCCTACATTGTTGACTCTAAAGTAATTGTTCACACTGATCATGCTACTATTAAATACCTTATAGAAAAAAAGATGCTAAATCTAGACTCTTAGGTGGTTTCTTTTGCTACAAGAATTTGACTTGCGTATTACTGATAGAAAGGGAGCTGAGAATCCCGTACCTGATAACTTGTTTAGGTTAGAAAATATCCTTGATGACCCATTACCTATTGATGATAGTTTTCCTGATGAACAACTAGCTGTCATGAATGCTTCTCACAATACTCCTTGGTATACAGACTATGCTAATTACATTGTTGCTAAATTTATACCACCTAGTTTCACATACCAAAAAAAAAGTTTTTCTTTGATTTAAGACATTACTTTTGGGATGACCCACACCTTTATAAAGAAGGAGCAGATGGTATTATTAGGCTTTGTATACCTGAGCATGAACAGGAATAAATCCTATGGAAGTGTCACTCTGAGGCTTATGGAGGACACCATGCGGGAGGCAGAACTGCACACAAGGTATTACAATCAGGTTTTTATTGGCCTACTCTTTTTAAGGATGCTCGTAAGTTTGTCTTGTCTTGTGATGAATGTCAAAGAATTGGTAATATTGGTAGATGTCAGGAAATGCCTATGAATTATTCACTTGTTATTGAACCATTTGATGTTTGGGGATTTGATTATATGGGGCCTTTTCTTTCCTCTAATGGGTATACACATATTTTGGTTGTTGTTGATTATGTTACTAAGTGGGAAGAAGCTATCCCAACTAGTAGTGCTGATCATATCACTTCTATTAAAATGCTTAAGGAAGTTATTTTCCCGAGGTTTGGAGTCCCTAGATATTTAATGACTGACGGTGGTTCACATTTTATTCATGGGGCATTCCGTAAACTGCTTGCTAAATATGATGTCAACCATAGAATTGCATCTCCCTATCACCCCGAGTCTAGTGGCCAAGTTGAATTGAGCAATAGAGAAATAAAGTTAATTTTGCAAAAGGCCGTCAATAGATCTAGGAAGAATTGGTCTAAGAAATTAGATGATGCATTATGGGCTTATAGAACTGCTTATAAAAATTCTATGGGCATGTCTCCATATAAAATGGTTTATGGAAAAGAATGTTATTTACCTGTTGAGTTAGAACATAAGCATATTGAGAAATTAAACTCAATTATGATTTCAAACTTGCCGGAGAAAAGAGGTTATTTGATATTAGCTCGTTGGATGAATGGAGAACCCAAGCTTATGAAAATGCCAAATTATTTAAAGAAAAAGTTAAAAGATGGCATGACAAAAGAATCCAAAAGCGGGAATTCAAAGTAGGTGAGTATGTTTTATTGTACAATTCTCATTTTAGAGTTTTCGCAGGAAAACTTCTCTTTAAATGGGAAGGACCATATATCATTGAAGAAGTTTATTGCTCTAGAGCTATTAAGAACAATAATGCCGTAGGCACTAATCCGAAGGTGGTCAATGGAGAAAGAATTAAGCATTATATCTTAGGTACGCCTATTAATGTTGAAACTAACATTATTCAAACTATGACACCGAAGGAATACATAAAAGAGACCTTTCAGAACACTCCAGAACCCTGAAAGGGAAGAGTCACGTGATACGGTAAGTAAACCGACTCCAAAAATTCCATAAAAATATTTTCTGTCAGTTTTGGAATATTAGAAAAATTACAAAAATAAGAAACACCGGAGGAGGCCACCTAGGTGGCCACTAGGCACCAGGGCGCACCTGCCCCTCCTGGCACGCCCTGGTGGGTAGTGGGCCCCTCGTGAGCCTTCCTGACTCCGTTTTCTTCTGGAATACTTGTTTCACAAGATAAAAATTCTTTATATATATACTCCCGGACGTTTTGACCACCGCATCGTGGAAATACCCTCTTTTCTTGTTTTGTGCTGTTTTCTGTTAGATCTGTCAAGCCAGGCATCATTTCTTCTTTCACCTCCAACAATGGGGAGGACGATGCTTGGTTGCTGATACGTCTCCGCCGTATCTATAATTTTTTATTGTTTCATGCCAATATTATATCACTTTCACATTTTTTTGGCAACATTTTATATGATTTATTGGACTAACCTATTGATCCAGTGCCCTGTGCTAGTTCCTGTTTGTTGCATGTTTTTTGTTTCGCAGAATATCCATATCAAACGAAGTCCAAACGCGATAAAAATTTACGGAGAATTATTTTGGAATATTTTTGATTTTTGGGAGGTGGAATCAACGCAAACGGAGGCCCATAGCCGCCAGAGACACCAGGGCGCGCCCTAGGGCCCAGGTGCGTGGTGGTGGGTTGTGCCCTCCTCGTAAGTCGGTTGGAGCTCTACTTCGGACGCAAGAAATCTTATATCCGAAAAAAAATCGTGTTAAAATCTCAGCGCAATCGGAGTTACGGATCTCCGGGAATATAAGAAAAGGTTTTCGGCCAGAAAACAGGAACGCGAAACAGAAGAGAACAGAGAGGGAGATCCAATCTAGGAGGGGCTCCTGCCCCTCCGCCGCCATGGCAACCATGGACCAGAGGGGGAACTCTCCTCCCATCTAGGGGGAAGGCCAAGGAAGAAGAAGAAGTAGGAGGGGGTTCTCTCCCCCTCTCTCCCGGTGGCGCCGGAACGCCGCCAGGGCAATCATCGTGTGACGGCCACTACAACAAAATATGCATGTAGAGACGTATGTTTTGTAGGCTAGAGACGCGTTATTTCATCTCTAATGGAATGTAGAGCCGCTTTGAAAAAGCGTCCTTGAAGCGTCTCCTCACGGACCGTGTCAAGTGACATAAAGACGCTTGCCAAGCGTGTCTACATGATATGAGACATTTTATAGGGTCGTTTAGTTCGCGTCTACGTATGAAGAGACGTCTTGTTAGACACACCTTACACCACGTCTATACTGATATTGGGACGTTCTATAGGGATGCTATAAACGTCTCTAGATGCACAAAATGTTCTTTTAACTCCCCTGGGAATTTCTAATTTGCTTGAAAAGGGTAATTCGAGTTTTATTCACGCACACACATGGTCTATGAAGACGCACTACTAGGGAAAACCTTATAGACAGAATATTACCAGCAGCACGGTTTAAAAAACGGCGCTACTGCTACTTAGCAGTAGCGCTCTATAACAAACAACGCTACTGATATCCACATAGCAGTAGCGCGTCAGGAGGAAACAGTGCTACTACTACAATTGCCACGACCTTGCCGCCAGACTAGGTATAGCAGTAGCGCCTGTTTCCTCAACGCGCTACTGCTATGTCGTTTAGCAGCAGCGCTTTATCTTAACGCGCGCTACTGCTAAAGTCATCCTATCTTCGCCAACCGGCCGCCCCTCACTCTCCCCTCTCCACTCCACTCTCACTCTCCCCCGCACCCCCCGTCGTCCGCCGCCATTCCCCGACCACCGTCGTCGCCCGCCGCCGCCGCCGCTCCTGCTCCTCCTCCACTGAGGTAGTTCCTCCATCCCTCCTCTTTCCACCTCCCTCCCCTCCTCGTCCCTCTCCTGATCCCTCCCTCCCTACCGCGCCCTCCTCCCTCCTCCTCCGGCCAAGCCCTCCGCCGCAACCCTCCTCCCCCTCCTCCTCCTCCCTCCTCCCACCCCCTCCTCCCTCCATCTCTCCTAAACCCTAAACTGTTTTTTACTGTTCTTGTATAATGTAGTTTTTTTTACTGTTTTTTAGTAAGTGTTTAATAGAAATAGTTTATTTAGGAAGTGGTTAATAGAACTAGTTTATTTATAGTAAGTGCTTAATAGAACTAGTTTATTTATAGTAAGTGCTTAATAGAACTAGTTTATTTATAGTAAGTGCTTAATAGACTAGTGAATAGGTTTTTTGAATATAAAAAAGTTTTAGTAATAGAAAATTTTAGTAATATAATTTTTTAGGTATAGAAAAATTTCAATTATAGAAATCTATTGGAATGCTATATGAGAAATTTCGGTGTTGAATAGAGTAGAACTAGGGTATTTAGTTATGCTTCTTAACCAAATGAAATGTTCGGGTTATAAGATATATTGAAGTGTTTTTGTCAATATTGAACCATTGAAATGCAATGAGCACCAGTTTAAGCATCGTTGTATGTGTATGGACATCTTTGTATCGCAGGGAAAATCCGAGTGGCTTATGTTTTGCCGGAGTTTTGATTCATTTTCGTTCCGGCAAATTTCAGGCGCTCGATATGTCCTATTTTAGCAAAGGTCATGCCGGATTTTTCCGTGAATTTAATGTTTCCTGGTAATTGCCTTCGATCGATTTTCTGGTGCATATTGAGTAATAGTGATCTGTGTGTTGAGTTTCCTGGTAGTTGCCTTCGATCGATTTTCAATTAATGTTTTAACTATGAACATAGGAAATGTCTGACGACGAAAGGGAATTCGTTATGTGCGAATACTGCGAAGACGAGCACGGCCTGTGCGACAGGCCTCACCTAGTTGGTGGTAGGCGCTTCAGCATCATGCTGGATGAGAACTTCGAAGTGGATACAGTAAGTCACAACGACAGGTCTTTTTTCGTAATTAAGCATGACTTCTGCTTCTTTTGCTTCAACTTATAATTTTAATTTTTTACAATTCTACTAGTGTATCCTCTGCCATGCAAGAATTTATGTCTTGGATAAGATTGGTTTCAGTACTATGAAAAGTATGGAGGTAAAGAGAGTTCACTTGAGGACCGAGCATGGTTATACTTTTGCCGTAAAATTATACAATGCAGACACGTACTCCTATTTTGAATGCAGACACGTACTCCTATTTTGAATGCAAAAACTGGAGAACACTATGCAAGGCTTATGCATTTGAGCCTAGTATGCTTATCACCTTTGATATTCGTTCGGAAGATGAAATTGAAGGTAATATCGACATCTGGGTCGATGTGCAGACGCCTCCAGTTCTACCATTATGTGAGTTTCTCAACCATATTTATTAAATAATTTATATTGTTTATTTAAAAATAGTTGACAACTAATTTCTATTGACAGCTTATTTCCATTCAAGCAAACATGTCCGGCGCTTGGTAGACAGCACCTACTACTGTCCCGGGGCTGAACTAAACTGCGAGGAGATAAGTTATTATGTTTCATGGCTTGAGGATCTTGATACTGTCAAGACAGGTTATTTTCCTGGACTTCGAAATATTAGTACTCAATACGTGCGACCACTAGTGTGCGTATTGAATTACGGTCACATCTATTTAGGAAAGATGGTAAGATTTTTACTATTTGTCCTCAGTGCATCTTTTGCATACATTATTTTTTAAGCTAAACTTCATTGCTAAGTATGTTACTACGATGTTCTTCAACAGGGACTCCCGATGAATGTTGTGCCTCGTTGGATTGAGCCTAAAAGTCGCATGACAATGGTTAGCTTACGGCTAAGATATCCTGCATTGCACATGAGTGCATTCATGATTTCTCAAAGCGAGCAAGTCTTAATAGTCAAAGACTGGAGCAAAATTGTGAAGAATCACAGCAGAGAAGTACTAGGGGGCAGCAATCAGAAGCGCAACCCACAATTAGGAGACAGGTTCATCTGCATTCTTCAATATGATGAAGCAGGAGTGCTACACATGTTTTATGCTATTTTACCTGAGAGAGAGCAGCAGGAGTGATTAGCTAGCTAGAATGAGTTTGAAGATGATGATGTGCTACACTATGACTATGATGATTAAATAGCTAGTGTTGGTGGTAATGACTATGATGGTTATTATTAGCTAGTGTTGGTGGTGATTAGATAGCTACACTATGACTATGATGATTAAATAGTGTTGGTGGTAATGACGCTAGTGTTGGTGGTAATGACTATGATGATTATTATTAACTAGTGTTGGTGGTGATTAGATAGCTACACTATGACTATGATGATTAAATAGTGTTGGTGGTAATGACTATGATGATTATTAGCTAGTGTTGTTAGTGATGATATGATGCAAGAGTTTTTATATTAATATGATGATGATGTTGATCATGATTATCATGATGACTTGTTATTATGATCATGATTAGTTATGGACATAAAGATATAACAACCTCTTAATTGGTACTGTATCAAAATTTGTATAACAGCGTATAAATATGCTAAAAATAAAAAAAAATGAAAAACAGAATACTAGTAGCGCTGGACAGGAAGCACGCTACTACTAGTTAGATTAGCAGTAGCGCTGGAAACAATACACGCTACGGCTATATGTTTTAGCAGTAGCGTGTGTTACACGCGCTACTACTAAGGAATAGCTGTAGCGCCTTACTAGTAGCGCGGGGGCCGCACTATTAGTAGGCATTAAACCCGCGCTACTACTAGGCTTTTCCCTAGTAGTGACCATGCTAGAATCTACGTCCTCCATTTCATATGTAACGATATTCTCACAATCAGCATTCAACAAGATTGGTACAACGTAACATCACATAGTTGAAAGCAGCAGACCAATACTTGTATTATATCACGTCAAGTTAACATACCACAACTGAACCAAACATCCATTGAGATGAAGTTGGAAGTATATCAAGAAAAATATCCTATTGGCTAAGTAGTTGGAGTCTATTCGTAAGCTGCAGGCAGGAACTAATATATTTCCGCATCCCGTCATTTCTCCTCAGCGTCCTCAATTACTCTGCAAAGTTGGTTGAAAAACAAACAGCTACTGTGTATATGAGCTCTTGTATAAGTGCACAATGAAATTTGTATCTGATGAAATCCAAAAAATGTAATATACCAAACTGTTTCGTGTCTGGTTGTTCCAAAAGCTCTTTTGACCTGTGAAGCAAAACATTTGTTGAAGAATATCAAAGTTGAAGCAACTGTTAGACATGTACTATAATTTCAGCGCTAAAGACCTCTTATAACGATTGAAATATTTCTCCTTCTAATACTCTCCATTTTTGTTTTGCTAATACTCATTTGCATCATGTCTCGTGAAAGCTCTCTTGTCTCATTAGGGTAGTTAGAATTATCCTTCAACAAGTAAAATTGATTGACATGTCTAATGAACATAGTGATTCAAGTTATGCTGCTATGATTAAAAAAGGTAAAATAATTCTTATGTGAGGTCAGAGGAGCAGGCGGTGGCTGGGAGAATGCAACTAGTTCAAAATAAATATATGCCTATTTTTCTTTAAGACCAGTACATATACAATTACATTCAATTTTGGTAGACAACTCAAAGAATTAAATATGTCGTCGTTTACTTGTTGGAAATTTTCTGATGATCTAGAGTATGCAAGCAATGAGGATAGTTAGAAGTTAGCACACTTCTTGGTAGATGGTATACATATTGGCAACGTATACTCTTCCGGACAGATGTTTGCCTAGCTGGGACTTTGCATATTCACATAGTGTTTTGTGTAAGAAATGGACTCTTATTTATTCTGATGGACCAAATATATACATGTAACTAGAAAACTGCAGTGGTAACAAACAGTACAGACCAACTACCGTACATATAATATCATGCATGAATGTATCATGGTTAATGTGGCAAACATTTATATTAAAGAAAGATGAAACTGCATACATACAACTTGAGCCATGTTCTTACGATCATGCAACATGTAAATTCTTGCCAACTATCCCTGAAAATATGAACTGGGCAACAGAAATCACAAGATATGTAGACATCCACAATATGACTGGGCGAAAGACCAACAGCTGAGAACATACTGCAAAAAGTAGTGAAACAAATGCCCCGCTTACCACTAGAACATTCTACCGTCAATGTTGTACCATCCATGTTTTTCTGCTAGCTAGCTGAACAAAGCAAGGACCAAACTAAAAAGTTATAAACAAGTACATATGAGGCACCTTTTATTTTGATAACCTCAGCACACTCATTCTTATAAGCAAGAAACAATAGTGGATAATCCTCTTGCAATTTTACTAGAATGGAAGGTGAATGTACCTAAGCCATGTCTAGGTTAACTTATGAGGCTAACCTGCATCACCCCATGGCCAGCTGGCTTGTGTAAAATCATACTGTTTCAAGGCTATATCAGATGGGCAGGCAAATAACGATTAGCTTAACCAGGCATATGTGATCGAACTGAGTGTGAAACTGTATCTAGTTTGGTTCTTTTCAAAATGTACTTAACTTGGCTTGGTCTTATCTTACTCAGGCCTAATAAAGATGCATAAAGACTTCCCAAAATGGTACAGTTATGAAACATACTGAACATCTACGTAGCTAAAGTAAACAAAATCCATGAAAACTATCTCTACTCCTAATGTCTGAGTTGGTAGAATAGCCTCCACGGTTTTTTTTCGTCCCACCACTTTCGTCCGTTTTTTTCCGTCCCCGCTCCCCAGGGCCGGTCCTGAGATTTTGGGGGCCCGGGGCGAAACTGAAATCCGAGGCCCCCTAAGGCAAACACCAAAATAAACCAATATTTTAACAGCAATACGGCGCGATTTTTGCACGTTTAGGCGAGTGCGGATCGATTTTCAATTAATGTTTTAACTATGAACATAGGAAATGTCTGACGACGAAAGGGAATTCGTTATGTGCGAATACTGCGAAGACGAGTACGGCCTGTGCGACAGGCCTCACCTAGTTGGTGGTAGGCGCTTCAGCATCATGCTGGATGAGAACTTCGAAGTGGATACAGTAAGTCACAACGACAGGTCTTTTTTCGTAATTAAGCATAACTTCTGCTTCTTTTGCTTCAACTTATAATTTTAATTTTTTACAATTCTACTAGTGTATCCTCTGCCATGCAAGAATTTATGTCTTGGATAAGATTGGTTTCAGTACTATGAAAAGTATGGAGGTAAAAAGAGTTCACTTGAGGACCGAGCATGGTTATACTTTTGCCGTAAAATTATACAATGCAGACACGTACTCCTATTTTGAATGCAAAAACTGGAGAACACTATGCAAGGCTTATGCATTTGAGCCTAGTATGCTTATCACCTTTGATATTCGTCCGGAAGATGAAATTGAAGGTAATATCGACATCTGGGTCGATGTGCAGACGCCTCCAGTTCTACCATTATGTGAGTTTCTCAACCATATTTATTAAATAATTTATATTGTTTATTTAAAAATAGTTGACAACTAATTTCTATTGACAGCTTATTTCCATTCAAGCAAACATGTCCGGCGCTTGGTAGACAGCACCTACTACTGTCCCGGGGCTGAACTAAACTGCGAGGAGATAAGTTATTATGTTTCATGGCTTGAGGATCTTGATACTGTCAAGACAGGTTATTTTCCTGGACTTCGAAATATTAGTACTCAATACGTGCGACCACTAGTGTGCGTATTGAATTACGGTCACATCTATTTAGGAAAGATGGTAAGATTTTTACTATTTGTCCTCAGTGCATCTTTTGCATACATTATTTTTTAAGCTAAACTTCATTGCTAAGTATGTTACTACGATGTTCTTCAACAGGGACTCCCGATGAATGTTGTGCCTCGTTGGATCGAGCCTAAAAGTCGCATGACAATGGTTAGCTTACGGCCAAGATATCCTGCATTGCACATGAGTGCATTCATGATTTCTCAAAGCGAGCAAGTCTTAATAGTCAAAGACTGGAGCAAAATTGTGAAGAATCACAGCAGAGAAGTACTAGGGGGCAGCAATCAGAAGCGCAACCCACAATTAGGAGACAGGTTCATCTGCATTCTTCAATATGATGAAGCAGGAGTGCTACACATGTTTTATGCTATTTTACCTGAGAGAGAGCAGCAGGAGTGATTAGCTAGCTAGAATGAGTTTGAAGATGATGATGTGCTACACTATGACTATGATGATTAAATAGCTAGTGTTGGTGGTAATGACTATGATGGTTATTATTAGCTAGTGTTGGTGGTGATTAGATAGCTACACTATGACTATGATGATTAAATAGTGTTGGTGGTAATGACGCTAGTGTTGGTGGTAATGACTATGATGATTATTATTAACTAGTGTTGGTGGTGATTAGATAGCTACACTATGACTATGATGATTAAATAGTGTTGGTGGTAATGACTATGATGATTATTAGCTAGTGTTGTTAGTGATGATATGATGCAAGAGTTTTTATATTAATATGATGATGATGTTGATCATGATTATCATGATGACTTGTTATTATGATCATGATTAGTTATGGACATAAAGATATAACAACCTCTTAATTGGTACTGTATCAAAATTTGTATAACAGCGTATAAATATGCTAAAAATAAAAAAAAATGAAAAACAGAATACTAGTAGCGCTGGACAGGAAGCACGCTACTACTAGTTAGATTAGCAGTAGCGCTGGAAACAATACACGCTACGGCTATATGTTTTAGCAGTAGCGTGTGTTACACGCGCTACTACTAAGGAATAGCTGTAGCGCCTTACTAGTAGCGCGGGGGCCGCACTATTAGTAGGCATTAAACCCGCGCTACTACTAGGCTTTTCCCTAGTAGTGACCATGCTAGAATCTACGTCCTCCATTTCATATGTAACGATATTCTCACAATCAGCATTCAACAAGATTGGTACAACGTAACATCACATAGTTGAAAGCAGCAGACCAATACTTGTATTATATCACGTCAAGTTAACATACCACAACTGAACCAAACATCCATTGAGATGAAGTTGGAAGTATATCAAGAAAAATATCCTATTGGCTAAGTAGTTGGAGTCTATTCGTAAGCTGCAGGCAGGAACTAATATATTTCCGCATCCCGTCATTTCTCCTCAGCGTCCTCAATTACTCTGCAAAGTTGGTTGAAAAACAAACAGCTACTGTGTATATGAGCTCTTGTATAAGTGCACAATGAAATTTGTATCTGATGAAATCCAAAAAATGTAATATACCAAACTGTTTCGTGTCTGGTTGTTCCAAAAGCTCTTTTGACCTGTGAAGCAAAACATTTGTTGAAGAATATCAAAGTTGAAGCAACTGTTAGACATGTACTATAATTTCAGCGCTAAAGACCTCTTATAACGATTGAAATATTTCTCCTTCTAATACTCTCCATTTTTGTTTTGCTAATACTCATTTGCATCATGTCTCGTGAAAGCTCTCTTGTCTCATTAGGGTAGTTAGAATTATCCTTCAACAAGTAAAATTGATTGACATGTCTAATGAACATAGTGATTCAAGTTATGCTGCTATGATTAAAAAAGGTAAAATAATTCTTATGTGAGGTCAGAGGAGCAGGCGGTGGCTGGGAGAATGCAACTAGTTCAAAATAAATATATGCCTATTTTTCTTTAAGACCAGTACATATACAATTACATTCAATTTTGGTAGACAACTCAAAGAATTAAATATGTCGTCGTTTACTTGTTGGAAATTTTCTGATGATCTAGAGTATGCAAGCAATGAGGATAGTTAGAAGTTAGCACACTTCTTGGTAGATGGTATACATATTGGCAACGTATACTCTTCCGGACAGATGTTTGCCTAGCTGGGACTTTGCATATTCACATAGTGTTTTGTGTAAGAAATGGACTCTTATTTATTCTGATGGACCAAATATATACATGTAACTAGAAAACTGCAGTGGTAACAAACAGTACAGACCAACTACCGTACATATAATATCATGCATGAATGTATCATGGTTAATGTGGCAAACATTTATATTAAAGAAAGATGAAACTGCATACATACAACTTGAGCCATGTTCTTACGATCATGCAACATGTAAATTCTTGCCAACTATCCCTGAAAATATGAACTGGGCAACAGAAATCACAAGATATGTAGACATCCACAATATGACTGGGCGAAAGACCAACAGCTGAGAACATACTGCAAAAAGTAGTGAAACAAATGCCCCGCTTACCACTAGAACATTCTACCGTCAATGTTGTACCATCCATGTTTTTCTGCTAGCTAGCTGAACAAAGCAAGGACCAAACTAAAAAGTTATAAACAAGTACATATGAGGCACCTTTTATTTTGATAACCTCAGCACACTCATTCTTATAAGCAAGAAACAATAGTGGATAATCCTCTTGCAATTTTACTAGAATGGAAGGTGAATGTACCTAAGCCATGTCTAGGTTAACTTATGAGGCTAACCTGCATCACCCCATGGCCAGCTGGCTTGTGTAAAATCATACTGTTTCAAGGCTATATCAGATGGGCAGGCAAATAACGATTAGCTTAACCAGGCATATGTGATCGAACTGAGTGTGAAACTGTATCTAGTTTGGTTCTTTTCAAAATGTACTTAACTTGGCTTGGTCTTATCTTACTCAGGCCTAATAAAGATGCATAAAGACTTCCCAAAATGGTACAGTTATGAAACATACTGAACATCTACGTAGCTAAAGTAAACAAAATCCATGAAAACTATCTCTACTCCTAATGTCTGAGTTGGTAGAATAGCCTCCACGGTTTTTTTTCGTCCCACCACTTTCGTCCGTTTTTTTCCGTCCCCGCTCCCCAGGGCCGGTCCTGAGATTTTGGGGGCCCGGGGCGAAACTGAAATCCGAGGCCCCCTAAGGCAAACACCAAAATAAACCAATATTTTAACAGCAATACGGCGCGATTTTTGCACGTTTAGGCGAGTGCGTTAACGACCATCTAGCATAGCGCGTATGAACCAAGGCTTGACGCGAATCATCATCCAATATATGTGAACATTAGCGCATTAAACCGATATCTATTACTGAAATGTTATCAATATAAGCCACTGAAATATGTCAAACAATGTTCATATCAATAGAAAACATACCTTCATACTCGCATCTACATGCGGTCCCTTGGCGACTCTCGGTGTTTCGACGTGATCGCGTGGGCGTCTGCGATGGGAAATCTCGTCGATGGCAACCATACACAAGCACATGGCTGCCTATCTTTTTTTTGGGGGGGGGGGGGGGGGGGGGGGGGGGGAACAAAATCACGATTTGTCATGATTATCCAACAAGTGCAATTGCAATTTTGTACCAGGAAGAATCCAACGATACCTTAGTCATTCATGCACACAAGTCCAAACCTAACAGGAGTCAGTCCAATGTGCATCTACCAACGCCTAGTTGTGACCTTCGTCAATGAAATCTAGAACAAAAAAAAGATACTGCTGCCTCCTGCCTCATCCTTTCTCTAATCTTGCTGCTGCTCTACACGTTCTTTTCCGGAAACTTCAGTATCAACATCATATCCACCAGTGATGAGAGCAAAAAAGTTAATTAGATTGCAGGTAGGAGGAATCAAGGATGGGTGGAGAAGGGATCAAGAAACAAAGGTGGGGTTGCCGCGTACGGCACGAAGAGCTGCACGAACTGGTTGACGAACTTGTCCAACAAATCGAAGTACACCATCAATGTGGCGGCGTACCCAGCAGAAGCTAGGGCTTCGCAGCGATATTGGGGTATGATTTCGTCAGATCTTAGGGTTTGCGGGAGGAGTTCATTGCGTTCGCTAATAGAGCGATCTATGGTGTATGTCGCCTGCGCTGCTAGCCTGATAAGGCGACTTCGCCTTTGGGCTCTTGCACAAGGCAGCACAGGCCCAGGTCGGGGCCCCTATATTTCGGGGGCCCGGGGCGGCGGCCCCTCCTGCCCCCCCTCAGGGCCGGGCCTGCCGCTCCCACCACCACTCTCCACACCGGTTTATTTTTCTCTCCGCTCATTTTTTAGCAAAGCAGCACTTTCCTAACACACAAAATATCACGGACTAAACTTTCCTAACTTATCCAAATCAACCGATCTCTCTAATTAATGTAATTTATTTTTAGGAAACAAATAACGGATTTTCTGGAAACAAATAACGGATTTTCTGAAAATTAACATGTAAATCATGACAAATAAACCTCATCATGAAAGCATTTATGTACCTATTTAATTAGTTATGGAATATTATCTTCTGCGGTCGTGATGGTTGGTGTGGTACGTGCTTTCGTTCGTTCGCCTCCGCAATCGTATGACTCTCCCCGGTTTGGTATTCCTCACGTCGCCCCCTTCCCTTTGTTTTTTTCTCCTCCTGACCCCAAACCCGTTGCTCCTCTCCCTCTCCTTCTCATACTCTCATGTCTCCACCCAGACGCGACCGCGGCCGCCACCCCATTGCGAACATCTGCGGGAACGTCCCCAAGGCGAGATCCACCGCCGCCGGTCACTCGAACGGGTCGGCTGCATGGACGCAGCAGCCGCACCATTCCCAGCGTGGACCCGTAGGCGCGTAACCCTAGAACAGCATCGAGGCGAGATCCGCCGCTGCCCGTCCTCTTCACCGTCTGGCCGTCCACATACACCAAGCCGGAGAGGCCTTGGCTCAAGGGAACAGACCAACCGTCAAAGATCTCAATTCTCTGCTCCCCCGATCCCGCCTCTCCATGGCGTCGTCTCCTGGGATGGTCGCCGGCCTCCACCGCCTCGCGCAGGATCGCCACGCTCGCCACCAGGAAAGACGTCATCCCTGTTGCACTGCAAGGTAGCGGGCCACCTCCTCTCTATCTTTTTTTGGCAATTGTACAGTGGACTCCATGGCATATTGATAATTGTTTCTCCTCCATTCCCGGTCGCCTGAGCACCGCCACCACAATATTGGTTATTACTCATTAGTCAATCTGCTCGAGGGGGCTAGCTGGGTGAATTATTGTGCGGATTATGTGTGGAGCGGGCTGCATGGATGGTGTCCACCACCTCGACACGCTGGGATTTGTCACATAATCTATTATTCGAGCGGTTCACGTCAGGCTATCAGCCATACCTCACCAAGGTAATCAGTAATCACGTCCACCTGGATGCTGGTGGCGATAGATCCTAAACCCTCCCCAAGCATCAATGCAGATTGATGTGATCTGTATAATGAAGTTGTATGTGTTTCCTTTACCTGCATTTTTGTGTCTTTTCAGTTTATGATATTGATGTGCGAATCAAGTTCAGGATCTTAGACGATGATGTTAGTGGTGTAGCCCAAGCTTGGTTTATTCATTTGTCTTTCTTAATTCCGTTATTGATATTCTCTGCATCGGGCTAACTCATACATCATGCAAGGATGACATTCCGGAAAATATCTTTCAGCAAAGGAGGCTTTTGCATTTTTCTAAAATGATCAATGGCGATCAAGGTTATGCTGACTGCTGTTAATGGGATTTCAGTTTATATATAATTCAGTCATAGGTTTTATCCATGGTGAGATAAAGTGATGATGAGTGTTGTGTGTTTTGCAGGTCTGGTCCTATTGCATTCGTAGTTGGAGTGGCATGGGGGCATTGCTTGCGATGGCGGCGGTTGGCGAGCACCCGAAGGTGCTGTACTTGATAGTATCATTTTAACGGGAGCAGCAGCACGCAATCGGACCACAACCTCAACGCCTGGGTAGTTCTGTGCATGTACTCTAATAAGTCGACATGCCCACCGTCTCCAGGACAGCTACGCATGTGCCCGCAACTGAGAACCACCCCTCCTTATCACCATCAAAGCTTGTGAGCTCTCCCTCTACTCTTGCTGCTGCCGTTCCCAGACGCACCTACTCTCTTCTACAATATTACGGTGACTTTTTAATGACTGTAGCCCAATTTATCTTCATTGTTGTTTGGTCTTTTTTGGGAGATTCAACAAATTTCTTCCAAATTATCACAAATGGGGAAGTTTGTCTGAACCATTATGTAAAAAGATTGGAATGACTGTCATATTAAAGTCAGGCATAGTTGCATGAACAAGTGAGTATTGTATAGCAAAGCGATTCTTGCCGGTTCAAATATCAGAATGTGTGTTGACAACATAATAGGGCCAATAAAATCAATGGGACTATATTTCTTACAAATTTACTCTTACAACAAGGTGAGCAGTATATTACAGAGGCTTGCAGCACGTGGCTCTTTTTATGCAAGTTTTGTCGGAACAGTTGAAGGTAACCAGAATCTTTCTTACCTTTATTTGGACTATTAATATTTTCCTTGTCTGATCCCACCAAAAGATATCTCACGCAGCTCTTTATAATTTAATTTAAAGCAGGATGACTTTCAGCAGTTCCTTTTTAATCTTCATGCATTTATCAAGAAAGCTATGCTTTGTTATTTGGAATGATAAAATAGCTACAGCGAAGATATACTGATTTTGCGTTTGAACCAATGTGTTCTGTTACGATGAATGCCTCTTTTATCTGCAAAACTGATGTGCTCCTTCAGTGGCGGAGCTAAGACCAAAAAACTGGGCAGGCCAGCCCAAATGAGAGTACAAAAATCATGTGTAGATGACATATTACAAGCATAAATATACGTCTAAAATACTAACATGCATTTTTAACACGCACCTGTCATCATCTAATCTGAGTGTTGTTTGCGTGTGCTTCATGCTTCCGGCAGCAGAATACATCTATCAGCTAGCTTAAGCTTGCCAGGCTTGCTACCTAGGTGCGTTGGCCACAGCGGTGGGCGGGCCACGGCATGCCTTTGCCCCAACGAAGCTCCGCCACTGCGATCTTTTATAGGTCTCTTGTTGCAAAACCTGTGGACGGCATATTCATTTCAAGGTATAACTATACTCTATATCTTCTAGCACACAACCATTGTGATTGTTTCTATGAACGTTAGGATTTGGCAGATGTAGATTCAATTCTTTTGAGGGAACTCCCCTCTATACAAGATGCTCAAGCAGTCGGTTCCATACATCTCTTTGTCCCCTCATGTGACAAGCATTTGCGTATTATATTCTATTCCTTTATGAAAGATTGTCTTCTACAATTTGTATTTCTGTGCAGAGACTTGCACTCAAAAGAGATTAGTTGACATCAAGTGATACAAACAAGTGATCCCCCAGAGATTCTTGTGTGTAAGCAATCGGCTAAATGAGATTATTTGACATCTTGGTTGGTTCCTGAGGCGTACTATAGTGGTGACCAATATCAATGCTTTGATCACATTAAAATTGCAGACAGTATTTCTCTTCTGCTCGAAATAGATGATGTGACAAAAGTAAGTTTGTGCTCCCCTAAAAAAAGTTTATATCTGAATTAGTATACTTAT
>CM022300.1:556701598-556711706 GCA_011799875.1 Thinopyrum elongatum | reverse complement strand
AGCGGGAAGTAAGGTGGAGAGTAAAGCTATAGAAAGTAGGGCGGACAACAAGACTTGACTCACCATCGTCTGATTTAGGCGCTGGCAGACACAGGTAATGAAGGGTGACACAGGGAGGGGCAGAGAGGCACTTGCGATGGAGGTACGTGTCCAGATTCTCCCTCGTCTCCATAGACATGGAAGAGATTGCCGAGGTGTGCTCTTGCGGGGGCATGCTATCATGGGGTTTGTGCTTGGACATGCAAGATGTGATTTCTACTGTTATATGGCCATGGCTTGTGGTGTACTGTGTGAGGAGCCCATGGAGTGACGTCGTTCAAGCGAGTAACCATGATTACCATTCCGTACCAAGCATGTGGTACATTTAAATTTGTATGTCGCAAGTCACCGTAGCAATGTGCATACCATAATGAAATGAAATAAGTTTATGGTTACTGTCATTTTAGTTAACCAGGTCTTTGTTTTAGTTATATTTTTCTCAGGTATACATCACATTTATTTTTCTTTATGTTCCTTGCAGTCCCAAAAACCTTACAAGAAAGAAAAACCAACGTCCTTCTCCCATGATTCTTCCCCTCAACCTTCACTCCTCGTCCATGTGTCTAATCGCTCTCTTTCAAATTCTTAGTAGCATGTTACAATAGTAGCAAGACATGCAAACTGAAATCCATATTTACCCGCCCCCCAGCGCCGTACCAAGCGACTCTTCCCTTACTTCACTCTCGTGCATGTGTTAATCTCTCTTCAATTGTATGCGTTGTGTGACAATAGTGCAAGAAACGCAAACTGTAATCCATTATTTACACCCCCTCCCCCCGCGCCACCACACCAGGCGACCGGGGGTAACCCGAGTCTGCGCCGCTGGCCGGCTCCCCGATTGACCCCTCCGCGCCGCCGCCGGAGGGATCCAGCGAAGTCCCACCCGGTACACAAGGAGGGTTGGCGGCAGGTGGCATACCCAGCCTCCTGGGCGTCGTGTGTGGGCCTGGCCTCCATTGTAGATACAGATGGAATCAAAGAGAAATTACCGCACACTAATTTGCTGATTTACAAATAATGAAAGACGCACTTATGCCATGTATTGTTTTCGCGTCAACAAGGGTAAATTTTGTGGACTGCAAGGAAAATAAAGAAAACCATAAATTGATGTATACCTGAGAAAAATAACTAAACAAAGATGGTCCCTGGGTAACTAAATGAATAACCATAAACTATTTCATTTCATTATGGTATGCACATGCAACGGTGATTGCCGAATACAGAATTTTAAATGTACCACATGCTTGGTACGGAATGGTAATCAGGTTACTCGCTTGTAAAACGACGTCATCCATGGCTCCTCACACAGTAACCACAGCCATGGCATATAACAGTAGAAATCACATCTTCATGTCCAAGTGCACAAACCCCTGATAAGCATGCCCCCGCAAGAGCACACCTCGCAATCTCTTCCATATGTCTATGGAGACGAGGGAGAATCTGGAACGTTTACCTCCATCGCAAGTGCCTCTCTGCCCCTCCCTGTGTCAACCTCATAACCTGTGGTCGCGGCCTAAATCAACTATGGTGAGTCAAGTGCTTTTTGTCCGCCCTACTTTCTATAGCTTTTACTCTCCACCTTCTTCCCGCTTTTGGTTTGGCTTATGCAACCCCTAAGCTCGAAGAATTCTTTGAGGCTTTGGAATGTTCCAGGTCCATAACCTCTGTCATTTTCATTAGTATTTGATCATCAGGTCCATTAACATCTAAATGATGTCGAATAACTTAATTTCCCTTTTTAAGCTAAACTACTTACTTTGTATGCTAATATTTCTGATGAGTAGATTGTTTCATAAGTATCTAATTCAGATATAAAACTTTTTTAGGGGCAGCACAAACTTACTTTTTGTCACATCCATCTATTTCGAGCAGAAGAGAAATACTGTCTGCAATTTTAATGTGATCAAAGCATTGTATTGGTCACCGACTATACTACGCTCAGGAACCAACCACGATTCAATAATCTCATTTAGCCGATTGCTTACACACAAGAACTCTGGGGGAATCACTTGTTTGTATCACTGATGTCAACTAATCTCTTTGAGTGCAAGTCTCGCACCTAAGAAATTACAAATGTGAAGACAATCTTTCATAAAGGGATAGATATAATACGCAAATGTGTCACATGAGGGGACAAGAGAATGTATGGAACCGACTGCTTAGCATCTTGTATAGACGGGGTAGTCCCTCAAAGAATTGAAATCTACATCTCCAAATCCTAACGTTCCATAGACAATCACAATGGTTGTGTTGCTAGAAGATATAGAGTATAGTTATACAAACTTGAAATGGAAAATATGCCGTTCCCAAGTGTTTGCAACCAGAGAGACCTATAAAAGATCGCAGTGGCGGAGCGTCGTTGGTGGCAAAGGCATGCCGGGCCCGCCCACGCTGTGGCCAACGCACCTAGGAGCAAGCCTGGCAAGCTTAAGCTAGGCTGATGTGTATTCTGATGCCGGAGCATGAAGCCCAAACCAAACAACACCTCAGATATAAGATGACAGGTGACGTGTTTAAAATGCATGTTAGTATTTTTAGACGTAGATTTATGCTTGTAATATGTATACATCATCCGATTTGTGTATCTCTCATTTGGGCTCCTGACCCATTTTTTTTGGTCTTAGCTCCGCCCATGAAGGAGCACATCAGTTTTGCAGATTAAAAGAGTCATTCCATGTAAAGAAACACATTGTTTTAAAACGCAAAATCAGTATATCTTCGCTGTAGCTATTTATCATTCCAATACAAAGCATAGCTTTCTGATAAATGACATGAGATTTAAAAAGGAAACGGCGAAAGTCTCCTGTATTAAATTAAATTATAAAGAGCTGCGTGAGATCTTTTGGTGGATCAGACAAGGAAAATATATAGTCCAAATAAGGTAAGAAAATTCTGGTTACCTTCAACTGTTCCGAACAAACTTGCATCAAAAGAGCCACGTGCTGCAAGCCTCTGTTAATTCTGCGTCACCTGTTTAGATCTAAATTTGTAAGAAAATATAGTCCCATGATGTTTATTGGCCCTATTAGTGTCAACGACACATCTCTGATATGTTGAACGTCAGAATCCGCTTGCTATACAAGACTCACTTGTTCATGCCAACTATGCCTGACTTTAATATATGACAGTCATCCAATACTTTTTTACATAATGGTTCATACAAACTTCCCCATTTGTGATTAATTTGGAAGAAAATTTGTTTGAATACTCCCAAAAAGACCAAACAACAATGGAAGATTAAGTTGGGCTCACAGTCATTAAACAAGTCACCGTAATATTGAGAAGAGAGTAGGTGCGTCTGGGACAAAACGGCAGCAGCAAAGAGTAGAGGGAGAAGTCAACAAGCTTTGATGGTGATAAGGAGGGGTGGTTACTCAGTTGCGGGCACATGCGTAGCTGTCCTGGAGACGGTGGGCATGTCGACTTATTAGAGTACATGCACAGAACTACCCAGGACGTTGAGGTGTGGGTCACGATTGCGTGCTGTGGACTCCCGTTAAAATGATACTATCACGTACAGCACCTTCGGGGTGCTCGCCAACCGGCCGCCATCGCAAGCAATGGCCCCCAGCCACTCCAACTACTAATGCAATAGACCAGTACCTGCAAAAACACAAACTCTCATCACTTATCTCACCATGGATAAAACCTTCTGATAATACATTCCCACGTTCCCCTAAAACTGAAATCCCATAACAGGTCAGTCAGCAATAACCTTGATCGCCATTGATACATTTTAGAAAATGGCAAAGCCTCCTTTGCGAAAGAATTTTCCGGAATGTCCATCCTTGCATGATGTATGAGTTAGCCCGATGCAGAGAATATCAATAACGGAATTAAGAAAGACACATGAATAAACTCAAGCTGTGGCCTACACACTACACCATACACTCGCTCTAAGAATCCGTGAACTGATTCGTCACATCAATATCATAAATGAAAAAGTACACAAAAAATGCAGGAAAGGAAAACACATTACAACTTATTATACCAGACACATACAATCTGCATTGATCTTGGGGAGGGGTTTAGGATCTATCGCCACCAGCATCCAGTGTGGACTGATTACTGATTACCTTGGTGGGTATGGCTGATAGCGCTGATGAAAACCGCGCGTAATAGCTATATTTGACAAATCCCCGCGATGTCGGGTGGTGGACACCCTCCAGCAGCCCGCTCACACAAATCCTCACAATAATTCACCCAGCTAGGCACCCCTCGAGCAGATTGACTAATGAGTAATAACCAATATTGTAGGGGCGTGCTCAGGCACCGGAATGGGAGAACAAGAAACAATTAATCAATGATGACATGGGAGTCCACTGTAGCAATTGCCAAAAAAGATAGAGGGAGTGTGGCCGTACCTTGCAGTTGCACAGGAGATGAACGTCTTTCCTTGGGCGAGCGTCTGGCGACCTGCGCGAGGCGGATGGAGGCCGGGGACCATCCCAGAGCGAACGCCATGGAGAGCGCGGGAGATCGGGGGAGGCAGAGAATTGAGATCTTGGACGTTGGTCTGGTTCCTTGAGCCAAGCCTCTCCGGCTTGGGTTATGTGGACGGCAAGACGGTGAAGAGGACGGGCAGCGGCGGATCTCGCTCGTCTGTTCTAGGGTTACGCGGCCTACGGTGTCCCGCTGGGAATGGTGCGGCTTGATGACGCCATGCAAGCCGACCCGTTCGAGTGGACCGGCGGCGGTGGACTCGGCCTTGGGGACGTTCCCGCAGATGTTGCAATGGGGGGTGGCGGCCGCGGTCGCCGTCGTGGGTGGGACATTAGAGTATGAGAAGGAGAAGGGAGAGGAGCAAAGCGGTTGGGGGTCAAGGGATGGAAGAAAAAAACAAAGGGAAGGGGGCGACGTGGTGAGATACGAAACGCGGGGAGAGTCATACATTGCGGAGGCGCCACGAACGAAATGCACGTACCACACAACCCAATCACGAACGCAGACAGATAATATTCCATAACTAATTAATAGGTACATATGCTTTATGATAGGGTTTATTATTTGTCATGATTACATGTTAATTTTCAGAAAATCCGTTTATTTGTTTCCAACCAAGAAAATCCGTTATTCTGTTTTCCTAAAATAAATTACATCTAATAGAGAGATCGGGTGATTTGGATAAGGTTTAGGAAGTTTAGTCCGTGATTATTTGTGGTGTTAGAAGTGCTGCTTTGCTAAAAATGAGCGGAGACGAAAATAAAACCGGTGTGGGAAGTGGTGGTGGGAAGCGGCAGAGGCCCGGCCCTGAGGGGGGGCAGGAGGTGGCCGCCGCCCCGGGCCCCAATATAGGGCCCCGACATGGGCCTGTGCTGCCTTTGCACGAGCCCAAAGGCGGAAGTCGCCTTAGTCAGGCTAGCAGCGCAGGCGACATACACCATAGAATCGCTCTATAGCCGAACGCAAAGAACTCCTCCCGCAAACCCTAAGATCTGACGAAATCATACACCATATCGCTGCGAAGCCCTAGCTTTCTGCTGGGGTACGCCCGCACAGCTGATGGTGTACTTCGATTGTTGGACAAGTTCGTCAACCAGTTCGTGGCTACTCTTCGCTGCCGTACGCGGAAACCCCACCTTTGTTTCCTGATCCCTTCCCCCATCCTGTGATTCTCCGACCTGCAATCTAATTAACTTTTTTGCTATCATCACTGGTGGATATGATGTTGATTATGAAGTTTCCGGAAAAGAACGTGTTAGAGCAGCAGCAGATTAGAGAAGGAGAGGAGGAGTCAGCAGTATCTTTTTTTGTTCTAGATTCATTGACGAGGTCCAAACTAGGCGTTGTATGATGCACACTTGGACTGACTCCTGTTAGTTTGACTTGTGTGCATGAATGACTAAGGTTATCGTTGGATTCTTTTTCCATGGTACAAAAATTGCCAATTGCCACTTGGTTGGATAATCTGACAAATCGTGATTTTGTTCCCCCCCCCCCCCCCCCCCCCCCCCCCCCCCCCCCCCAAAAAAAAGATAGGCAGCAACATGTGCTTGTGTATGGATGCCTCGCACGGAGATTTCCCATCGCAGACGCCCACGCGATCACGTCGAAACACCGAGGTCGCCAAGGCAGAACCCATGTAGATGCGAGTATGAAAGGTATGTTTTTCTAGTTGATATGAACAGTTGTTTGACATATTTCAGTGGCTTTATATATGATAACATTTCAGTAATAGAATCGGATGTTAATGCGCTAATTTTGTTCACATATATTTAGGATGATATTCGCGTCAAGCCTTGGTTCATACGCCTTATGCTAGATGGTCTTAACTCACTCGCCTAACGTGCAAAAATCGCGCCGTATTGCTGTTAAAATATGGTTTATTTTGGTGTTTGCCTAGGGGGCCTCGATTTCAGTTTTCGACCCCGGCCCCCAAAATGCTCAGGACGGCCCTGGGGAGCGGGGACGACTGGAAAAAAACTGGACGAAAGTGGTGTGGACGAAAAAAACCGTGTGCTATCTACCAACCTCAAGACATTAGGGTAGAGATAGTTTTTCATGGATTTTGTGTTCTTTAGCTCGTAGCATGTTCAGTATGTTTCATAACTGTACCATTTTGGGAAGTCTTTAGCATCTTTTTAGGCCTGGTAAGTACGACCAAGCGCAAGTTAAGTACTTTTGAAAAGAACCAAAACTAGAAGTACAGTTTCACACTCAGTTCACTCACATTATGACTGGTAACGCTAATCGTTATTGCACCTGCCATCTGATATAGCGTTGAACATAATGCATTTACACAAGCCAGCATGGGCCATGGGGTGAGCAGGTTAGCCTCATAAGTTAACCTAGACCATTGGCTTGGTACATTCACCTTCCATTCAGTAAAATTGCAAGAGGATTATCCACTCTGTTTCTTGCTTATAAGATGATGTGTGCTGTAGGTTATAAAATAAAAGGTGCATCATATGTACTTGTTTATAACTTTTTAGTTTTGGTCCTTGCTTTGTTCAGCTACTAGCAGAAAAACATGGATGGATACAACATTGACGGTTTAGAATGTTCTAGTGGTAGCGGGGCATTGTGTTCACTACTTTTTCGTCGTATGTTCATCAGCTGTTGGTCTTTCGCCCAGTCCCATATTGTGGATGTCTGACACATATCTTGTGATTTCTGTTTGCACCAGTTTTCATATTTTACAGGATAGTTGGCAAGAATTTACATGTTTGCATGTCGTAAAGAAACAGGCTCAAGTTGTATGTAGCCAGTTTCATCTTTCTTTAATATAAATGTTTGCCACATTTAACACATGATACATTCATGCATTGTATTATATGTACGGTATGTCTGTACTGCTTTGTTACCACTCACTGTGTTTTCTAGTACAGTTGTATATATTTGGTCCATCAAATAAATAGAGTCCATTTCTTACACAAAACACTATGGGAATATGCAAAGTCCCAGCTAGGCAAACATCTGTCCGGAAGAGTATACGTTGCCAATATGTATACCATCACCAAGAATGTGTCCTACTTCTAATATCTCATTGCTTGCATACTCTAGATCATCAGAAATTTCCAACAAGAAAAAACGAACATTTTAATTCTTGTGAGTTGTCTTCCAAAATTGAAATGTATGTATATGTACTGTCTTAAAAGCAAAATAGGCATATATTTATTTTGAACTAGTTGCATTTCCCAGCCACCGCTGCTCCATCGACCTCACAATAAGAATTATTTTACCTTTTTAATATACGCGCATAACTTGAATCACTATGTCATTAGACATTGTCAATCAATTTTACTTGTTGAAGGTATAATTCCTAACTACCCTAATGAGACAAGGAGAGCTTTCCACGAGACATGTATGCAAAGGTAATTAGCAAACAAAAATGAGAGTATTAGAAAGGAGAAATATTTCAATCGTTAAAGAGGGTCTTTAGCGCGGAATTATAGTCAGTCTAACAGTTGTTCCTTCAACTTTGATATTCTCAAAACAAATGTTTTGCTTCACAGGCAAGAGCTTTTGGAATCAACGCAGACAGACAACAGTTTTGTATATTACTCTTTTTTGGATTTCATCAGATACAAATTTTCGATTGTGCACTTATTACAAGAGCTCATATACCAGTAGTCTGTTTGTTTTTTCAACAAAACTTTGCAGAGTAATTGGAGGACGTGAGGAGAAATGACGGAATTTTTTGGCGTGAAATATCTAGTTCCTGCCTGCAGCTTACGAATGACTCCAACTACTAGCCAATAGGAATTTTCTGATATACTTCAACTCATCTCAATGGATGTTGGTTCAGTTGTGGGTATGGTAATTGACGTGATATAATACAAGTATTGGTCTGCTGCTTTCATATGGGATGTTACCGTTGTACCAATCTTGTTGAAGCTGATTTTGAGAAATCTTACATATGAAATGGAGGACGTAGAATTCTAGCATGGTCAATATAGGGAAAAAGCCTCCTAGTAGTAGAGCGGGTTAATGCCTATAATAGTGCGGCCCCCGCGCTAATAGTAAGGGATACAGCTATCCTAGTAAGTAGCGGTGTAACACCGCTACGCTAAAACATATAGCCTAGCGTGTATTGTTTCCAGCGCTAATGACTCATCTAAACTAGTAGTAGGTGCTTTCTGTCCAGCGCTACTAGTATTCTGTTTTTCATTTTTTTTTATTTTTAGCATATTTATACGCTGTTATACAAAATTTTGGATACCGTACCAAGTAAGAGGTGTTTATATCTTTATGTCCATAAACTAATCATGATCATAATAAAAAGTCATCATGATAATCATGATAACATCATCATCATATTAATATAAAACTCTTGAATAATATCATCACTAACAACACTAGCAATAAATCATCATAGTCAGTACCACCAACACTATTGAATCATCATAGTCTAGTGTATAAAGCTATCTAATCACCACCAACATAGTTAATAATATCATCATAGTCATTACCACCAACACTTAGCGTCATACCACAACACTATAATCATATAGTCATAGTGTAGTATCTAATCACCCCCAACACTAGCTAATAATAACAATCATAGTCATTACCACCAACACTAGCTATTTTAATCATATAGTCATAGTTGTAGCACATCATCATTTCAAACTCATTATAGCTAGCATAATCACTCCTATGCTCTCTCCAGGTAAAATCGCATATAAAAACATGTGTAGCACTCCGGTATCATATTGAAGAATGCAGATGAACCTGTCTCCTAATTGTGGGTTTTGCGCTATGATTGGCTGCCCCCTAGTATTCTCTGCTGTGATTCTTCCACAATTTTGCTCCAGTCTTGGACTATTAAGACTTGCTCGCTTTAGAAATCATGAATGGCACTTCATGTGCAATGAAGGATATCTTGGACGTAAGCTAACCATTGTCATGCGACTTTTAGGCTCGATCCAACGAGGCAAAACATTCATCGGGAGAGTCCCTGTTGAAGAAATTCGTAGTAACATACTTAGCAATTAAGTTTAAGCTTAAAAAATAATGTATGAAAAAAGATGCACTGAGGACAAATAGTTAAAAATCTACCATCTTTCCTAAATAGATGTACCGTATCAATCGCACACTAGTGGGCGCACGTTATGAGTACTAATATTTCGAAGTCCAGGAAATAACTGTCTGACAGTATCAAGATCCTCAAGCATGAAACATAATAATTATCTCCTGCGTTTTAGTGCAGCCCCGGGACAGTAGTAGGTGCTGTTCTACCAAGCGCCGGACATGTTTGCTTGAATGGAAAGTAAGATGTCCAGAGAAATTAGTTGTCAATATTTTTTAAATAAACAATATTAAATTATTTAATAAATATGGTTGAGAAAAAGAAAAACTCACATAAATGGTGAGACACTGGAGGCGTCTGCACATCGACCAGATGCGATATTACCTTCAATTTCATCTTCAGGACGAATTCAAAGGTGATAGCCAACTTAGGCTCAATGGCATAAGCCCTTGATAAGTGTTCTACAGGTTTGTGCATTCAAAAATTAGGGAGAAGGTAGGGATGTCGATAATTGGAAGGGCCAAACAAAAAAAAGTAGAAACCATGCTCGGTCCTCAAGTGAATCTTTTTACCTCCATATTTTCATAGTACTGTGAA